>ML387357.1:56341-110263 GCA_005239525.1 Nicotiana knightiana | reverse complement strand
ACGTGACTGGCTGAGTTGTCAAAAGCTGGCTTACGTGTGAAAATCTTTTTTACCAATACAGTGCATGAAGGCCATATTCACCGACATGGTTGAAGACATAATGGAGGTGTTCATGGATGATTTCTCAGTGGTGGGAAATTCATTCGATGAGTGCCTTACAAATCTGACCCGAGTGTTGAAGAGGTTCATCGAGACTAACCTTGTACTCAATTGGGAAAAGTGACATTTCATGGTACAAAAGGGTATAGTCTTGGGACACCTGGTATCAAGCAAGGGAATCGAGGTGGATCGGGCTAAAGTTGATGTGATAGAAAATCTTCCACCTCCCACATCAGTCAAAGCAATCAGGAGCTTCCTCGGGCATGCCGATTTCTACCGGAGATTCGTCAAAGACTTCTCCAAAATTGCCAACCCTCTATGTAAGTTGTTACAAAAAGATCACCCTTTCGTGTTTTCTGACGATTGCAGGGTAGCACTCGAGGAGTTGAAGAAGAGGCTAGTCACAACACCCATCATTGTTTCCCCCGACTGGGAGCAGCCATTCGAACTCATGTGTGACGCTAGTGACTATGCAGTGGGAGAAGTGCTAGAACAGCGGAAAAACAAGAAAATGCACCCAATTTACTACGCAAGTAGGACGTTGAGTGGAGCCCAGCTGAACTACACTGTGACTGAAAAGTAGATGTTGGCGGTGGTGTTCGCCTTCGATAAGTTTAGATCATATCTGATCCGCTCTAAGGTAATTGTATACACTGATCATGCTGCTCTCAGGTACTTGATTTAAAAGAAGGAGTCCAAACTGCGACTAATTCGTTGGATGTTGCTACTGCAAGAGTTCGACCTGGAGATTCGTGACCGTAAGGGCACGGAGAACCAAGTCGCGGATCATCTGTCACAACTTGAAGGAGCTGAAAATTTAGTTGAGGCAGAGGATATTCTGGAAACCTTTCCAGACGATCAGCTACTTGCCACAAGCCTTGAGGAAGTGCCATGGTATGCAAACATTGCAAATTACCTGGCAAGCGGTATAGTTCCCTATGACCTTTCCTCTGTGCAAAAGAAATTTTTTTACCGTGACTGTCGTATGTATTACTGGGATGAACCTTATCTGTTTAGAATTTGTGTTGATAATATGATTTGGAGGTGTGTCCCCGAGATAGAACAATCTTCTGTTTTGCAGGCCTGTCATGCATCGGCATATGGCGGACATTTTGGAGGAGTCAGGACGGCGGCGAAAGTGCTAGAAACGGGGTTCTACTAGCCAACCATGTTTAAGGATGCACATCAATAGGTGAAGGGTTGTGATGAATGTCAGCGAACCGGGAACATCTCCCGTCGCCATGAGATGCCCATGAACCCAATTCAAGAGGTTGAAGTGTTCGAAGTATGGGGGATAGACTTCATGGGCCCCTTCGTCACCTCCTATGGAAATAAGTACATACTTGTTGCTGTAGATTATGTGTCTAAATGGGTGGAAGGTGCAGCACTCCCCACCAATTATTCAAGGGTGGTGGTTGGCGTTTTGAAGAAGAATATATTCACCCTTTTCGGGATCCCGAGAGCCATTATCAGTGACGGAGGCACTCACTTCTGTAATCGAGCCTTCGAGAAATTGCTAGAAAAGTACGATGTGTGCCACAAGGTGGCGACCCCATACCATCCTCAAACCAGTGGACAGGCAGAAGTGTCTAATAGAGAAATAAAGAGTGTGCTGACTAAAACTGTGAACGCCACAAGAACTGATTGGGTGAAAAATCTAGATGACGCACTTTGGGCATACAGAACTGCTTTTAAAACACCAATTAGTATGTCACCATACAAGTTGGTGTTCGGGAAGGCCTGTCACTTGCTAGTGGAGCTAGAACATAGAGCTTGGTGGGAATTGAAGCAACTAAATCTGAACATTAAGGTTGCAGGAACAAGTAGAGTCACAAAATTGCATGAGCTAGATGAGTTCTGATATCTTGCTTTCGAGAGCACGAGGTTGTACAAGGAAAGAATGAAGAGGTTGCATGATAAGAACATTGTTGAGCGAAAATTCAAACCCGGAGATATGGTGTTGATTTATAATTCAAGATTAAGGCTATTTTCGGGTAAACTCAAGTCACGATGGTCTAGGCCATTTCGCATGGTCGAAGTGCTTCCTTCAGGTGCCATAGAGATTGCTTCAGAAAAAGATTCCCACACATTTAGAGTCAACAGGCACATATTGAAACCGTATGTGGGCATGGATGAAACCAAGGAAGTGTCTGTGATACATCTGACTGAACCTCAGAGGACGAGCGAGCCTTAAATGCGTTCATTTGCATCGTGTCATGACATTAAATCAGGCGCTGCATGGGAGGCAACCCATTTACTTGTTGTAATTGTCGTGCCATGACATTAACTAAGGCGCTGGTTGGGAGGCAACCCAACGCGTAGTGAGTTGGTGTAGTTAGAATGTTATTTGACTGTATGTATGTACTAACATATGCAGGTGAGCTTAGGCGAGTGTTAAGTCCAGACGACCCGAGGAAAAAGGTAGAAAAAAGTGAAAAATTTTGAGGTCCAGGTGCGCGGCCGCGCTTGGACTGTGCATATCGAAGATCAGTCTGCCTAAGAGTAGCGCGGCCGCGCTAACTAGCTTCCCTTCTGCCTCATCTCGAAGCTACTAGCGCGGGCGCGCTACGACCGTGTTATGACCGTGCTAGGACCGTGCTTGTAGGTTTGCCAGACAGGTTTGGTCAGTTAATTTTTTATTTTTTCATTTTGATTTTACTTTTTTTTTTCTTATTTCTTATTTACCCAACCCTAACCCCTCTTATCCTATTCCTCCTAAAACACTTCATCTTCTAAAACTCTTACTCTCCCCACCCCAAAACACACGCCTCTCTCCCTCCCCAAAATACTCTCAGCCCTCATCCTCACAAGTTCATTGCTAATTCAACCTTCAACACACTTCTTCAACTCTCAGAATCTTCTCACACCACAGGTATGTTTTCTCTTTGTCAATTTTTGTTAGGTTTTCTTTTTAACTCTTTGTTAGGTAGTAATTTTTCTTCTCTTTTCTTAGAAGTAATTTGTAGTGTATATGTAGTGCTTGTGGGTGGTGGTAATCATGGTGTTGTATCTCTTACCTTAGTTGGTTGATTTTGGGGCAATTGTGGTGATAATTGTGTTACAACATGATTAATTGGTGGCTCCCGTGAATGATGCTCACCAAGTGTTTGTTTAAATGCCACAATGAATGTCAATGATATTTGTGACCAATTGTACGGGTGAAGTCTGAGTAACCATAGTTGGGTCACTTCTTTTGTACTGCGCTAATGATGTTCCTTATTGTAGATAATATGGCACCCCCCAAAAAGCGCCAAGACACTGGTCCTTCCTCCAGTAGACAAGCGGAATCATCTAGAGCACGAGCGTCAACTTATGCTAGTTCTTATGATAGAAACAAGTTCGTATTTGCTAAGGCTCAGGAACAGTTTGCTGATAAGGAATCAAAGGTTCCAATACCAGAACGTGGCATGGATACAACGTCCCTCCGGCATGACTGTTCGAACATGTTCAATGAGATGCTCCGGCGCCGGTTGGATGTTTTCTTTGAAGAACCGGATGAAGCCAATGCGATGGTGGTGAGAGAATTTTATGCAAATGTTTTAGAGCATAGGAATGATGTGGTTACCATGCGAAAGAGGCTTGTTGACGCCTCTATGGAATCCATTCGGAGAACCTACAGGCTGCCAGGTCCCGTGGCAGAGATGGATGACTTCTATGAGGCGTATGGTAGACGCTTCACTCAGTGGGAGACGTTCCTGCCAACTATTTGTGCCCCTGGCAAGGAGATTGAGTGGTAAAAATATGGGGCTAAGTTCAAGTCGTTGGCACTCACCTTTGAAGCGAAGTGTTGGCTATACCTCATCAACAACCGCCTGATCCCGTCGCATAACACCACGGAGGTGAATGCTGCTCGTGCTTGTTTGATCTGGTGTTTCATGAATAGCCACAACTTTGATGTGGCCAAGCTCATGCACGAGGAGATGTTTATTCATTTTCCAATTAAGAGGTATGGCTTCTTCTTCCCCTCTCTTGTCACTAGATTATGCGTGCAGCCCGGGTGCCAAAAAATTTGGCGGTAGATGGAAAAGTGCCGATAGAGGCTGCCTTTCGAGCAGAAAAGGTAACTATTGGAAAGGATCCTGTGGCAGCTGGTGGTGCTGAAGGGGAGAATGAGCCTGAGGAGGAAGAGGACGAGCAAGTAGAAGTGGGGGCGGATCTGCCCGCTCATGAGCATGTCGCCGACGTAGTAGGCCCGTCTAGGGCCCGTCGGAGTCATAGGCTAGACAATATGGAGTGGGAGATGGAAAGTTTGCGTACCTCGGTCACTGACTTGGGGTCGCGAGTTGATGCACTAGCCACCCAAAATGCAAAATCAGAGAAGAAAATAATGGGTTGGCTGTGGGCTCTGGGTCATGCTTGTCATCTGGACCAGGGGATGGTCTCCGATCAAGATTGATCCTTTAGGGAAGTTCCTTTACCTCACAGNTTTTTTTTTTTTTTTTTTTTTTTTTTTTTTTTTTTTTTTTTTTTTTTTTTTTTTTTGGTTTTTAGTTGTAGTTTAATTATGTAAATCAACTCGTCCTGAAAACGGATCTCATTCGACGGGGTTCTTGAGGGTCTAAGTCGACCAAAAAAAGACAGAAATATGTTGGGCTCTTCCTGACGACGGATTTCCTAGACAGTTTTCTTGAGGGAAGTAAGTCTAAGAAAATACCAAAAAGATTTTCTGTTTTAGGTAGTGTAGTATCTCCCCCTTGGTTTTTCTTTGGACCGCAGTTCTTTTCCAAGGATTTTTCTTGAACTGGGTGTAGTCAGTTTTTATTTTATTTTGTTTTTAGTTTTTATTAGGTACTTAGGGGCTATTAGCTGAGATAGGAAGAGAACCCCTTAGCGTTGTTACACCTGAACACAGTAGACACTAGAGTGTGACGCTTAGTCTTAGTGTTGATTCTTGTTAGAGTGCCTTAAACTGTATGTTTGTAACTGACTTGAGTACTCAGACGAGAGTGTTTTGATAAGGTAATCTGGAGTGAGTCATGTGCCATGTGTGTGTGAGTTGTATTGTATTCTATGTTATGCATTTGATGCCTAGAACTTGCCCTGTGTGTTTGCAAAGTGAAATAATAGCTTTATTTAGTCTTAGAAGTGATATAGGCATTTATTTGTTAAGCCAGATATATAAAGTATACCCACCTAAATGTGATCTATCGTAGTTAACCCCGTTGAGCCTATTTCTTTGGCAACCACATTACAAACCTTACCCAATTGTTTGAACGGCCCATCTGTTTGAACCCTTTTACCTCCCATGAGCACTTGAATTGTTATGAAGTATGTAAAAGTTAAAGTGTGGGGTGGTTGGTTTGGTTTTTGAGTAGAACCAATGAAATAGGGGAAAAGGTGTAGTGTTTTGAAAAATGAAAGAATAAGCGCCACTTGAAAAAAAGAAGAGAAAATAAAATAAGTAAATGTAGTCCTTGATAAGTGGAGGATTGATATAATTGCACCTAAAGGAGTTTGGGGTATTACAAATAGAAGTGTGGTGGAATGTCTGGCCTGACATAAGTTTGGTTCTGAATGCGAAAGTAATTGTATTAAAAGTGTTTAGGGAGGTTGGTCACTATATCCAAATATATCCTACCCGTCCCTTAGCCTACATTACAACCAAATGAAGTCCTAATTGATATTAGACTGAATGGGCTCGATTAGTAGAGCAGTACACTACGGGCAAGCATATGGTGCATTTTTGTGGCATATGAATGTTCTTTCTGAGAGTGAGTGAATTTTGTCTATCTGAGTTCCTAATTGTCCTTAATGTTATGATTCGTAGAACTACTCTGTTGTGTGATGTGAGGGCATTTGATTCACGAAGGAAAGGTAACTCTTGACCTCTGTATAGAGTAAATTGAGTAAGTATGAATATTGCACGGCACGTGAGAGTCAACTCTTGAGGCAAAGATGTTACACTACTAGACGCATCTTTGGTGATATGTTCTTGGTGTGATACGTTAGGGAAATGCTTAGTGAAGGAACCTTTGTAGAGTATGGTGGATTGCTCGAGGACTAGCAATGATTTAAGTGTGGTGTGTTGATAATATGCTAGATTCATGTAGTTTAGCAACTATTTATACCCCAAATTTACTATGTTTCACTGTTCTAGGAAGGTTAATTGACGATAAAACGGCTCTAATTGTGATTTTATGTTTTGCAGGAGCAAGTCGTGCTTATGAGGATATAGCACAGTGGTTGGAGCTAAGTTAAAGCAAGGAAAGCCCCTCGGAGTTGAGTACGTATGAAAGAAGGAAGAGAAAAAGAGAAAAATAGCTGACCCGCTCTAGCATAGGCCAATCATGGCCTTAGCATGGCCACGCTAGAGCAGGAGAGCCCAGAAGAAACAGGACAGTGTATATTGCATTTAACGCGGCCACTAGCGCGGTTCGAGCGCGGCCGCGCTAGTCCGTCTAGAACGCGGTAACTTCAGGGGGAATTTTTGGAAGATCAGGAGTAATTCCACTTTACCTATAAAAGGTCCAGCTCGCCCTAAAAGAGGATATCAAGGTTTTTATAGTTTTGTTCAAGGCAAGAAGAGGCAAGAGGCAAAGAGGATAATTCGGCATCGAGTTCTACCTTTCTTCCTTTTGTTTTTATCATTCATGATGAATTTTGTAGTTGTTATTATGAACACAATTATGAGTAGCTAATTATTTAGTCTAGGGTTTTGATGGAACCTGTTGAAGGATGAACTTCATGTTGTGTTAATATAGTCTGCCCAGTTTAATCTCTATTTGTTCAACTACGTTCTTGTTGTAGTTGATTGATAGGATCCTCAATTAGTCGTGCCTATTTAGTATGTATTACTCGGGAGAGAGTGCATATTTAGGTAATTGTTGAACAAAACCACTCCCAAAGTATATGAGGAATCAAGAACCGAGGGTTTAAAGGTGTGATTAGGGATAACAAAACCTTGGGTGCGATCTAAGTGAGCTGTAATAAAAGCCAGCTAGCGTAACTCGGGAGAGTGCGTCTAGTAAATTGTCGTAATTACTTGGGAGAGATTTACGGTAATAAGAGTGCTCATGATCGGTAGAGATGATTAGGAAAATCTATATGACACATAACAGGAAAGGATTCCATCAATAGGGGAAATCACAACCTTAGATCCTTCTCTTATTTGTTTACAACTCAGTCATAGTTAACTCTTAGTTTAATTAATTTTATTAAGTTATATTTAGTAGAAATATCACCAATTGTTATTCAAAATATCTGGGAAGTTGATTATAGAGAATTTAGTGAGTCTGACAAAAGTAATTGATAGGTTAATTCCCTGTGGGATTCGATTCTGGGCTAAATACCCGGATTATATTTGCAACGACCGCTTAGTCCTTTTTATAAGGCATAGTTGGGCGTGATCAGTGCCATACAATACGGCAGAATAGAAATGGGCTGAATTCCCCGCACCAAATCAATACCAAAGTCAATATCCCTGTCAGGCGGCATGCCCGACAGGTCTGAAGGAAACACATCCGGATAGTTACATACCACCGGAACATAAACAATGGCAGGAGTCTCTGCACTAACATCTCCCACAAAAGCCAAGTAATAAAGACAACCCTTCTCAACTATACGCTGAGCCTTCAAATATGAAATCACCCTACTCGGTACATAGTCTATAGAACCACTCCACTGTACCCTCGGAAATCCCGGCATCGCTAAGGTCACGGTTTTGGCGTGACAGTCTAGAACAACGTGACATGGAGATAACGAATCCATTCCTAATATCACATAAAAATCAACCATGCTAAGCAACAACAAATCCACTCGGGTCTCCAGACCCACAATAGATACCACACATGACCGATACGCACGGCCCCAAACAATAGTATCGCCCACAGGAATTGATACATGAACAGGTGAAACTAATGACTCACGGGGCATATCCAGAAAAAGAGCAAAGCATGATGAAACATATGAATATGTAGAACCAGGGTCAAATAATACAGAGGTCTGGTTGGGAGGACATAGAAACAGGCTTGACCACCCCCTGATCTGCCTCCCCCTCTCGGGCGACCCCTAGCTGACTAGGCTCCGCCCCTCACTGGCTGAGATCCACCCCTAGCTGGCTGGGCGGGTGGTGGAGGAACTGGTGCTGGTTCCATCGGCCGAGTACTCCGTTGTGGAGTCCCACCCAATAGCCTAGGTAAATCTCTCATGATGTAACCAAAATTTCCGCACTCGAAACAACCCCTCCTCTGACGGAACTGCTGCTCCTGATGCCCCAAAGAACTACCCACATATACTTGAGTGGACGGGGTATGATGAGAACCTTGTGCTGGCAGTGCACTGAATGATGTCTGACCCTGCTGATGACTGTGAGAACCATGGCCAGATGATGCACCACGGTGAAATGGGCGAGCTGGCTGAGCATTCCTGAACTGACGACCTCTGCCGTGCTGAAACTGACCTCCATGAGAAGTACCACTGAATCCACCTGGTCCACGAGGACACTTGGCCTCCCTCTCAACCCTCTCCTGACCACGAACCATCTCAATCTGTCGAGCTATGTCGACAACCTCATCAAAGGTAGCACCAGAAACCCTCTCTCGGGTCATAAGCAGCCGTAGCTGAAAAGTGAGACCATCTATGAACCTCATGATCCTCTCCCTATCCGTGGAACCAACCAGATAGCATGTCGGGCCAACTCTGAGAATCGTATCTCATACTGCGTCACCAACATATCACCCTGACGAAGCTGCTCAAACTGTCTGCGCAGCTCCTCGCTGCGGGACTGAGGCACAGACTTCTCCAAAAATGCCACAGAGATTTTCTTCCAAGTGAGGGGTGTTGCACCAGCAGCCCTACGCCTCTCATACGTCTCCCACTATCGGAGTGCAGCCCCAGAAAACTGAAATGTAGTTAATGGCACCCCACAAGTCTCCAAAATACCAGTTGTGCGGAGTATCCTCTGGCACCTGTCTAAGAAATCCTGGGAATCCTATCTCTCTCTGTGCCACTAAAGGGTGGAGGTTGGACTCTCCCAAACCTCTCCAACCTACGTTGATCATCCTCCGGCATAGCAGGAACTACATGCTCGTGAGCAGCTGCGACTGACTGGGCTAGTGGTGCCCCTAGTGTCTGAAGTCCTTGAACAACCTGCTGCGGCATACTGGCGGCGGGAGTCTGGGTGCCTCCCCCGGCCTGAGAAGTGGATGCGGCCATAGTAACTGAGACCGCCTGAGCAAGGCCCATACACACTGATAGAATCTGGGCCAGGGCCTCCTGAAGGCCAGGAATCACAATAGGCACTGGTGGTTCCTGAGATGGTCCTGTCGGAACATCTACCTCGGGGACCTGGTCCTGATCGAGGACAACTGGGGGACCTGTAGGTGCTGCCCCAGCTGCTGCGCTGGCGATGTCACTGCCTCTACCACTGCCTCTACTGCGGCCTCGGCCTCTCGCGGCCCGAGCTGGTGGTAATGGTTGTTGTCCCTCCTGATCGGTAGCACGAGTCCTCACCATCTGCGAGAATGAAATAACAGATGTTTAGTTACCAGAATAAACAGAACGCACGACAAGAATCAAAGAATGTGAAATTTTCCTAAAGGTTCTGCAGCCTCTCGAAGATAAATAAAGACGTCTCCGTACCGATCCGCAAGACTCTACTAAATCGCTCATGACTCGTGAGACTTATGTAACCTAGGCTCTGATACCAACTTGTCATGACCCAAATCTAAAGCATGTCTTGATGGCGTCTATCGTGATACAAGGCAAGCCTATTTCCCAAAATATCATTACTAATTTGATTATAAGAATTTAATAAAACATTTCCAATACTTGAATTTCTCATAAAATAAGTCAACTCTAAATATAAATATAGAAAATACGGAAACGAGCCCCAACCATCAGGGTATCACTACGTCATGAGCGTCTAAATCCATAAACTAATATATGAACTATCTGACTCTCAATACAACCCAAAAAGAGGAATGGAAGATAAAAGGAGTAATAAGGTCCTGCGGACGTTAACAGCTACCTTGCAATCTCCAAAGATAGCCGGCTTGAACTCAACGATCGTCGTGCTCTAATTCACTTAGATCTGCACATAAAGTGCAGGGTGTAGTATGAGTACAACCGACTCAGCAACTAACAGAAATAACTGAGGAACTGAGTAGTAGTGACGAGCTAAGCAGAACAATTCAATTATTACTTTTCACGGTTAAGAATAAACAGGAATAACAGGTAAATTTCATGAATCAGCAAATACTACCAAGCAATTAACATATAAATGCAGTAACAATAATAATACATGAAAACTCATAGCAATGTCACCCAATTCATCAGCCCTCAATGCACACGCTCAATAGGTACCTGCGCTCACTGGGGGTGTTCAGACTCCGAAGGGGCTCCTACAGCCCAAGCGCTAATCTGCACGGACCACTCACGTGTTGCACGGATAACTCATGTGCTGCACGGATAACTCACGTGCTATCACATCATATTTGGATCCCGCACGGAAAACTCACGTGTTATAGTACAATCTGGATCCTCACGGACAATTCATGTGCTATGAAATATCTCACAACAGGCCCTCGGCCTTACTCAGTCATGCACCTCTCTAGCCTCACAGTTTGCAACAAATAAAGGAAAGCAGTCCAAATCAAGTATTGCAATATATCATCAAGATAATAGAGACTTAGGTAAACATGTATGAGAATTTCTATGACTGAGTATGATAATGTGTGCATTATAAAGCCTAAGCATGATCTCTAACATGAAGGCAGTCAAGTTCAACAAACATGTAAACACATAAACACAGATAATGACTATTAGGGCTCGTAGCCTCACGGGACGGACCAAGTCTCAATCCCTCGTGGCGTACACCCACACGCCTATCACCTAGCGTGGGTATCACCTCCAAACAGTCACATGATATCAAATTCTCCGGGTTTATACCCTCAAAGCAAGATTTAGAATTGTTACTTACCTTAACAACATAGAATCCTACTCCGAGATGTCCTCGCCCCTTGAATCGGTCTTCAAAAGCTCTGAATCTATCCACAACCAGAACGATACTATCAACATAATCTAAAGAAACGAATTCCACAAGAAAAACTACAAAAATAGGCCAAAAATCCGAAATAGGCTAAAACCCGGCCTCCGGGCCCACGTCTCGAAACCCGACAAAAATTACAAAACTAAAAAGCTCGTTCACTCTCGAGTCTAACCATATCAATTTTATCTAAATCTATCTCCGTTTGGTCCCTCAACTCCTTATCTCAAACTCTCAAAAACTCAAGCCCTAACCCCTTCAACTTCACTCTGAATTCTTACTAATTTCATGATTAAACAGTGGAAAATCATCATAATGATACGTAATAAATCCCAAGTAACTTATCCCACTGATGTATCTTGTTTCTCTCTTGAATTTCACTGCCCAAAGCTCAAAACCGGCCAACAATGGTGAAGAAAGGGCAAAAAATCGCGAAGTGTGGCTTATATAGTTTCTGCCCAGAAGTCTCGCACCTGCGGACCCCATCTTCGGTACTCGGAGCGCATCTGGGACTTCTACTTAATCGCCCACTTCCGCATCTGCGGTTCTCCACTCGCAAGTGTGGGCTCGCAGGTGCGACAAAACCTTCGCACCTGCGCTCAAGCTCCGGCTGTCCATTTCTGCATCTGCGACCATCTCTCTGCATCTGCCGCTCCCCATCCACAGGTGCGGAAAAACACCAAAACTTCAAACACCAGAAAAACAACACTACAAACTTCAAAACCCAATCTGTTAATCACCCGAAACACACCCGAAGCCCGCGGGACCTCAACCAATAATACCAACAAGTCATATATCAATACACGAACGTAGTCGAACCTTCGAAACACCCAAAACAACACTAAAACACCAAATCAACCTCGGATTCATGCCTAAGAACTTTTAAACTTTCAAAATTCGCCAATGATGCTGAAACCTACCAAACCACGTCCGAATGACATCAAATTTTGCGCACACGTCACCAATGATACTACGAACCTACTCCAACTTCCAGAATTCCATTCCGACCCTGATACCTAATTTTTTCACTGCCGACCAAAATCACCAGATTTTCATATTTCGCCAATTTAAGCCTAATTCTACCACGGATCTCCAAATTACATTCCGGACGCACTCCTAAGCCTAAAATCACCCAACAAAGCTAACCGAAACATAACAATCCAACTCCGAATCCGTTTACTCAGAAGTCAACATCCAGTTGACTTTTTCAACTTAAGCTTCCTAATAAGAGACTAAGTGTCTCATTTCACTCCAAAACTACTCCAGACCCGAACCTACCAACCCGACACAACACAACACAGGTGAACAACACATAAAGAAGCAGAAATGGGGAAAACAAGGCTATAACTTTCGGAACGACCGGCCGGATCGTTACAGCCTTTCTATTCCTCCGGGGTAGGGGTAAAGTCTATATACACTCTACCATAGTAGGATTCTACTGGGTTGTTGTTGTTGTTGTATACTTTTCCTTTCACGTATGAAATGTTGTGACTAAGAGATGGGACATACATTAGGGAGAAATTGTTTTAAAAATAAAAAGATATGGTGCAAATAAAAAAAATAACGCGTATCATACATATGGAAAATAACTGAATGATATAGTAAACCAGTCCACTTCTTCCGCTAAATGGTGCATTGAATAAGGATGCAAAATGCAAAAACTTCATATAGTAAACCAGCCCACTTCTTCCGCTAAAAAAGAAAAGAAACGAAAATAGGATAAGAAGGGATTACAAGTTCTAATTAAGTTGAAAAGGTAGCTTAATTACAGCTTGTACAAGAATTTATAGGAATCTGCTAAACCACATTAACGGGTTTACTAAGGACATCAATTGCAACCAGTAGCGAACCTAAACATGAATTTAGAATTGATAACATTTAGTGTTTCCAAGTTAGAGGTATATGTACATATCTAATTCACTGTGTTTATCTATTATACAAGCACGAAATCCCAATCTGAAATATTAATCGACTTTTTATCAATCTTCATATTTTAAAGTAGTAATTTATCTCAAGTTTAAACTGCATGATGAACGAATAACATACAGTGTGTCATAGCAAATTAGTGAAGGTAACAACCACACTACTACAAAAGTTTATAACGATCGTGTGGCAAATGAAAAACCAAGCATACCATGCATATCATTCCTTGTTCGGATAAATATAGTTTGATATGTCACAATTCCTTTTGTCAACTAAAAAGGTAACAAAAACTCTTAAAGAAATTTTAGAAGATAGGAGGAAAATTAAAGTCACCTACAATCCTAATTTATTATTAGATACGATTATTTATAAACAAGGTTACACTTCACTTTAGCGTAGCCCTTGTGACTCCAATTCTCTCTCCGGCTGTTCTTCACCAGCTAATACTTCTCTCCCTCCTTTTTCTCCATATCCCACAATTACTAGGTTTTCTTCTTCTAAATTTAGTGAGAGATTTGAAATATGGAGAGACGAAAGTCAGAAAGCTTATATGATTCTATTTCTTCAAAATTTCTACCGTTTTCTTTTGGTATACAAGTCTTTTTTGTTTGGGGTTTCAAGTTATGGAAATTCAGAGCTGGTTTGTATTGTTGATTATTACTGTTTTGCTGGTTTTTCTGTTGATTACTCCACTCTAATTCTCTGCACATTGGTACCCCTTAAACTCTTATGTAATATTTTGACGAAGACCTTGAAATAAGATCTTGATAGTTATACTTATTCTCACTTTTTAGCATTATTCTGTATTATTTTGAGTAAAGAAGCATGTTAGGACATCAACAAGTTTGATTTGTTGATATTCTTTAGCATGTATGACTTGAATCCTTTTCAAAGATGTTAAAATAGGAAATCAGTTTTTATATTTAAATTTTCAGTTTCAGCTCAAGTAGAAGCTTTCAAAATTATAGGGTGTAGAAAGGAATCACTAAAATTCACGCTAGGTCGCGCACCATTTTTTGAACTCAATAGCCCATAACAAGAAGTCATTAAGCCATTTATCAAGAACGTGCATCTAGTTAAGACATAAGATAGCGCGCTTGGCCCATAGGCCCGATCTATCAACAACATAAATTAATGAGATGTTAATCATGTGTTTGTAATACATCATCTTGGATTTTGTTATCAAAAAAGTTATCTATTAATATGAATATTTAAGTAGTTTAATTTAAATTCCTGAAATATTAGACAAAGTTCTACTAAAAAACTTAAGAATTTGAAATAAAAAATTAAAAAAATTGGAAATGCAATTTATCACATTCTTAAAATTGCCATACAACAAAGTATTGAAGAGTTTTTATTAGGCTTGGTGGCGATCAAAGTTAGTAACTAATTTGCAACTTCAGAAAAAGTTAAATAAAAAATATATGGAAGAAGAAAAAAGTTCACTCGGTTGGAAATTAAAATCCTTTTCCTTTATTTCAATTGTCTTCTCCTCTCACCGCTCACCATTTCCTTTCACAGTAGAAATGAACGGTAACTTCATTCATCAAATTAAGTTTGCATGTCAAAAGATTTTAATAACACTTTTTATAGTGAAAATATTCTTTTCTCTAAAGATGAGAAATTGAGAATAATAGAGGCATGGCACTGAAGGTGGCTCGGCAGTAAACTATTTAATAAATGGGGTAAAATTGGGTATTTCTATTTAGTTAATTGGCTATAATGATTTACAGTGTAACCTAATTGTTTACTAAAATATACTGTACATAATTAATTTCTAACACTATCTGAAAAATCAAGGTATATACGGTTTGGTATCTTCCAAAGAAATTTCAAATGATTTTTGGAACGGTAGACTCTGGTCCATGCTATAGCGAGGCTAATGCAAGAGTACTTGAGTACGATTACGGTTATGAAAAGCTTATCGAAAGAGAAAGAAAGAGCGTAAACTCGACTTTAAAAGTTTCAGCTGCCTCCCTCCTGGTTGTGGGAAGTCACGGCGTAGCGTTGGCTTCACGCTACAACATGACTCACGTGTAACCCAACCAACTTTTGAACTTCCAATTTTTTTTATTTTGCTTTTTGTTACTATACCAATCTCATATTCACTTCCGATGCATTCCCAATATATATGAATCATCTTATCAGCATACTTAACCCCAACATACAATCTCAACAACACATTTGAAGCACAAAATGGATTTACGAGCATTATTAAGAAACTCGCGAGCATTAGATACCGTTCAAGATTGAAAATTACACCCCTTATTGGGTAAATTTTTGCATGTATATATTCAATTAAGCTACATAATTTACAATGTGACCATAGAATTTACTTATATAAATATACCAATTGTACATAATTATCCCAAGCAATAGATGTCATAGATTTCTAACTCTACAAACACTATAAAGCCAAAGGGGTCCCTTGATTTGACACGGAGAAAATAAGACATCTTGACGTTACAATAATGTCTGAATAATGACAAGGTAAACAATTTGGTACTATCCAAAAATCCCTTACTCCTCTCCTGTCTATAATAAGTGACCATTTTACCTTTTTATTTTGGTTCAAAATC
The DNA here is from genome assembly GCA_005239525.1 of Nicotiana knightiana. Lineage (NCBI taxonomy): Eukaryota > Viridiplantae > Streptophyta > Magnoliopsida > Solanales > Solanaceae > Nicotiana > Nicotiana knightiana. Next base: position 94,678 of record ML387357.1, on the reverse strand, counting down.
AGTGCCCATTTAAATAATCAAGAAGGAATTAATTTTATTTTTTAAAAGTTTGCCCTTATTTACATATTTTAATGTGTTAAGGTAATAACTAATCAAGGTTAATTTAGTAAATACATCTTTTTTTCTCTAAGAGTTCGTATTTTCTTAATGAGTGTGTCAAAAATAAAATGATTACTTATTGTGGATCAGAGCGAGTATGATTTTACTGTTATGCGTGAGGCAACCATTTCAATTCTTGAAATTTTTACAATGAATGTTGACAACCAAATTTTGCAAAAGCAAAATATATCTTAGGCCGGTGGTTTGGTGATTAGCCATGTTATCATGGGGACAGCACTCTCAAATAAAGAAAGTTGTTTGTACCATGTACCTTTCTTGTTGGACTGAGTTTCAATCATCAATTACTATTGAAAAAAATAGTCCATTTTTTTTTCCGTCTATATCTTAAATAAAGTATCAAATCTCAATTATAATTTGAATTTAAATTGTCGCATTTTCATCATATGGTCAAAAAGTGTCACATGATTGAAAATCTATTTTTCTCTGTCATTTCAAAATAAGAAACCGAGTACCCCACCCACACACCCACACCCAAAGAAAAAAAAACTTCTCTCTTGTCATCTCTGAAATGATATTGTTGTTTTCTATCTTTTTTTAAAATAAAATATGAAAGAAGAAGTAAGAGGGTAGGAGGATAAAAAGGTTATTTGTCTTGTCTATAAAACAAAAGAGCCTATTTTTGCAAAACATTCAAAAAAATTTGAACAAAACTTAAATATCAGACTCAGCGAGGTACATCCTACATAAATGAGAAAATGACCTAGCCCTTTAAAATTGTAATAGCCTATTTTTTTTATTGACACGAAATATCTCTCCGGCCCAAATATATTATATTTAATAGCCCAAAATATTTATTTTTGTATATTGTTGTATAGTGGCAATTTATTTTGTATAGTGACAGTTTATTTTGTATATTTTTTGTATAGTGACACTCTATTTAGTATATTTTTTGTATAGTGACAGTCTATTTTGTATATAAATTGTATAGTGACAGACTATTTTAATATATTTTTTGTATTCTAAGCACTTTTATCTATCCAACGTGTATAGACTGTTGTCTGATGTATAAAAGTGTATATATTATTCTTTTACCTTAACCTTATCTATCCAACATGTATAGACTATTTTGTATAGAAATTTATAATTAAGAAGCTACTGACATGTCTATTAAAACAAAAATCAAAGAACGATAAAGAACAAAATGATAGGTCCACCTCACAAAAAGATTAAAGTAATTCTATTGAAAAAGAAAAGAAACCGAGAGAAGTGAAATGTACAAAGGCTATTGTGTATATGTGGACAAAGATCAATCTTGTTTGTTTTGTTTACTTATTTACTACTTGGCTTCATCTTCGTTCATTGATTATCTGCCTTTTACCTTAACCTCTTTTTTCTTTTTGTATGCCAAACACGAAATCGGCAGCTTCAATCTAGACACAAGTAAAACTCATGTAGCAAGAAGAATAGAGTAGTATCGGATGATGGTGATACAAAATATAACAATTCGAGTTCAGGTTACAAAGGCAGATCTAAATTTTGTTACGAGGGTAATCACTGACTGACTAGAGCCACTAGTAAAAGTCCCTAGTGATGTTCGTGCTTTCAACCACATAAATTAAAGGAAAGAAGAATCCGCTAGAATAAGTTTCTATCGAGCCTCATCCAACTCAGGCTTCTCTTTCTCTAGGAATCCTAACTTAGTAATATCGACTACGTACACTGACGATGTTTATAAACTTTTGCAACAAAGATTTATTTATTCAGATGCATCGTCATGATCCATGGAAGTTGTGGTGGCTGCAACATCAACTTTATTATTGTTTTTAGGGTATGACTTGTATGGGGTCATTTTGTGGCTACCGGGTGATATAAGTTTGGTCCGAGTGGCAATAAATGAATTTTGCTCTACATAAATTGCTAAGGGATCTTTACATAAATAACTAGCAGATTCATTGTTTACTTCTCTAATTGATATTTATAGATTATATACTACTAATTATATACAGTGTTATACATATATTGCATCTGAACTATACATAAATTATATATTCACCCGTTATTTTTATTTTAAACGGTTTGGCCAAAATGGTTACTCAGGTTAATTCATCAATTTAGGGGGCTAATCACAACTCTCTAAAATAGCGAAAATCAAAAAGGGATTTTTTCATTCCTATACACTATTTGAAACTTTATTACCCTTAATGTCCATGTTTATTTAATTACCCCACATAAACAAGTTTTGTTTACAAAATATATACAATCCACCTTAAAAGACTTCCAATTCATTATTTGTGCCTTCAATCAAGGGATGTAGTTACATCCTTTTCCTTTTTCTCTCCTCTTTCCCATTCTTTCCACCCACACCAGTTCCTCAAACGACGCTTCTGTTTCAGTTTTTGTTCCAGTCTCTGTCTCATTCTCCTATTTATAAACAAGCAAACCCTATCAGTTAACATAACTAATTCTAAGCAGTTAACAGAACTAATACCAAGTGTTCAAAAGGTGAATCTCTTTTACTTTATTATGAATATTAACAAAACAGCAAGAACTCAATCACAGTAAGACCTAATTCTGAGTGTGTAAAGGCAAATCATTTTTTGTACTATTAAGAACATTAAATGAAACAACAATAATCCCATCACATTAAACAAAACTATTTATGAATATTAAACAAAATATCAAGAATCCCATCACAACAACAATAACAACATGCCTTAGCAGCATAAATGAATATTTAGTACTTACTGATGAAGATTCAGAAGAAATGGATACTTTTTTGCTGGGGAATATGCAAGCACAACAGTATAACAAAGCTCTCATTTCCTCGGGACATATTTTTAAAAGTTGTTCATAATCCAGCAAAGATGATTATATGCAACTACAATATCATACCACTTAAATACAATATTTATATAAATTTTATACAATATGTCTTTTATATATTTTGTATTTGATTTATATACAGTAAAAATAAATTTTATACAACTAATTATATATTATACAACTTATCTACAACTTTCACATATTATTTCTACCCAGTTAAATACAACTACAATAACATACAACTTAAATATAAATTTTATACAATATATCTTTTGTATATTTTGTATCTGATTTATACATAGTCAAAATAAATTTCATACAACTAATTATATATTATACAATTTATCTACAACTTATCTACAATTTTCTTATATTATTTCTACTCAGTTATATACAACTACAATATCATACAACTTAAATATAATTTTTATACAATATTATTCAACTTTCATATAATAGTTAAATAAAAGAAATATAAGCAATAGAATATAATTTTACTACAATTTTGTTAATATAATGTATATCATGTCTTCTTCTTCTTCTCCTTCTTCGTCGAGTTTCAATCTGAAACTCAGTCAAAATCAAGTCTAATCTTCAAAATTGAGATATAAACTCCAAACCATATTCCCAATTGTTTGCAACAACACCAATCCAAACAAATAATGATTTTGAAACTCCAAATTCGAATTCAAAGCTTCAAAGCTTTTTAATGATTGTCAATGGTGGAATTACTGTTCTCTTTTCCTTAGCTTTACATTACTGAAATTAGGGATTGAGAGATAGAGAGAGACGTAGACAGAATTCCCAATTCTTTGCAACAACACCCAATTCAAACGAATAATATTTTTAAAAAATTTAAATTCGAATTCTTCAAAGCTTTTTAATGGTTGTCAATGGTGGAATCGTGGGTGGGATATGGAGAGAGAAACGTGGGAGGAGTGGAATATATGGCAAAGTTATTTTAGGACACTAATTATTATCATTAATTCCCTTAAAATGTACATAAATGATAATTGGTATATAAAATGTAATTATAGTAAAACTTGAGTAGGGAGGGTAATATAATTTCATATAGTGTATAAGAATGTAAAAACCATTAAGATACAAAATAAAGCCTACTTCCATGCCAAAGGACCCAAACATGATTTTCGAATTTGATTCTACAAAAATACAAGTCAAGCCTACTTACAAAAGACCCAAACATATCAACCCAAATAGTCCACTGGATCAGCCCAAACCAACCTAGCCCATCAACCACAACCCAATTAATCTCTTTCTTTTCCTCTCAGAGCAAAATTCCAATCTATTTTCATCTCAAAGCCAGAATTTGCTACACCATTTCCATCTCTATCCAACCGGTTTCTCTGTTACAAAGATTTAATATCACAAAGAGCCATAATTGCTTTTATGAAAAGGTGTCCTTTTTATCTTTCCAACAACCCCAAGCTCGAAAATATGTTTGTTCAAATTGTCTATTTGTACTAATTTTTTTTTTTTAAATATATACAAATATTAAATACAAAACTCAATAAAAAATATTTAAAATTATTAAATTCAGAACTCATAAAGTTGAAGGACCCACCAATTACACTCGATATATATATATATACTAGTAGGGTAGCCCGGGCTTCGCCCGAGCCCAACTTAAACAACCTATATTGTTTCATTATATATTGTGTTACTTCTGATTCTCACCGTAATATTTCGACTTTCTCTTATGAGAGGTCTCACTAATTTTTCAAATTCTTTGGCATGATTTTTTTGTAAGTACTAAAGAGAAATATAAAAAATACTATTATTGTAAATAAATATACAGTCACAATATCTGCAAGGACCCAAAAGCAAAGCGCATAAAGTTCTTTATCCTTTGACTTTTAAATTTCAGTTTTCAATATCATATAAGTTCGTCAAAAAGTAGATCGAGCTAACCGTGTTGTGAACTAAATCATCAGAAAGGAAAGACCATGTGTCCAAAAAGTGCGATCCTAGTTGATCTGCAGAGAGTTAAAAGAAAAATCCAAAATTTTTAGGATCATTACTTATGTAAATACAAGTATTGATAATGAGCGAAGGAGCATACCAATTTACATTTGATAGATTTAGTGAACTTGGTAAAACTATATTTCAAGTAGGCTGCCCAAGATTAAGTACATGCACCTCTATTAATATTTTCATATGTAAGCCATTTCTTCTCAGAAAAAGCATGTAATTGTATCTCACAAAGAACTCATCGTATAGAGAATACATACTAACAGGAAAACTCTATCAATATGAGAAGACTATCCATAAGTACGTCAGTCAACATATTCAAAGACTTTTTTTTTTCCCTAAATCAAGTTACAATAAGAGGATTTTTAGTTAGGTCTCTTAGTTTACTGAAAAATTATACTTTTAACTCCTTTGTTTCACCTATCACAATTCCTTCTTATTTATACAAGACCTTTTAGTTGGCGAGTTAGTATCTTTGTGTCAAAGGAATAAACTTTACTAATTAAACTTTTTCAATGCAGTCAAATTCGCCAATAACTTGCACTAATCAAATGACTTATCAAAAACTCTTCTTATGTGTCAAAACAACAACAACAACTGGTTTTATTGTGAACTCCTTCATGGTTTAATATGAGTGTGAACTTCAGCTAACAAATGGAGCAACTATAAAGCTACATAACTGATAGGTCTTCTTACGCAAAAAATTTACTTGCCAAATGAAAACAGCAAGGCCATTTAACAATTGTCATCTAATGTTCACCAACTAACTTTAGTTATGGCTACTAAGAACCACTAAGCTTGGAAAGTAGGTAAGGAACACAAATTTGATGTTTCAATTTTTTGCTATGCAATAATAGCTGCCACATTGCTTTTTGCAGTCTAACCTATTTATACAAAATAAGTTACACAAACTAGTTACCTAAGATACTATGAGAAGGAAATTCAAAATATTGTTAAGAAATAGAGAGTATGTTGTCCAGATAAGGTCACATGTTCTCAAGAAATTTATTGAGTCAGTCCTGCTTCAGCAACATATAAAGATAATAATTATGTATACATAACTAAGCAACTCTAAAGATGCAGGTTAAACATCTAACTGAATACATACACGGTCATTATCCGGATAGTAAACCCAACCAATAACTCAGGAAGTAATTGCTGCAAGCTTTGAGAATCTTGCTCGACCAATGAATAAATAGCAGCTCCTGATAGAGTAAATGAAAATTATTAGTTGTTTTCAAAGTGTAACGACCCGATCAGTCGTTCCGAGAGTTTTAGCCCCATTTCCCCTATTTCTGCTTCATTATATGTGATTCAGCTCCATTATATTGTGTTAGGTTGGTTGGTTCGGGTTCGGAGTGATTGTGGAGAGAAATGAGACACTTAGTCTCTTAAGTTTGGTTATTTAGTGGAAAATTCAATCGGAAGCTGACTTATAGGTGTATGATCTCGGAATGTGATATTTATAATTCGGGTAGTTTTGTTAGGTGATTTGGGACTTAGGAGTGTGTTCGAAATATTATTCGGAGGTCCGTGGTAGAATTAGGCTTGAATTGGCGAAATATGATTTTTAGCAATTTTCGATCGGCAGTGGAAAATTAGTTATCGGGGTCGGAATTGAATTTTTAAAAGTTGAAACAGGTTTGTAGTGTCATTTGGAATGTGTGTGCAAAATTTCAGGTCATTCGGACATGGTTTGGTTAGTTTCGGCATCGTTGGCGAATTTCGGAAGTTTAGAAATTCTTAGGCTTGAATTTCGAGTAAATTTGGTATTTTGGTGTTGTTTTGGGTGTTTCTAGGGTTTGACTAAGTCCGTGGGATGATATGTGGTGTGTTGGTATAATTGGTTGAGGCCCCGAGGGGCTCGGGATTGATTTCGGATGGTTAACGGAGGTTTGAACTTGGAAAATGCAGCAAAGTTGTTGATGGTGCCAGTTTACTGGTGTGTCCGCACTTGCGGATTGGGGACCGCAGATGCGATAGTCGCAGGAGCGGGAGGCGACGCAGATGCGCAGAAGATCGCAGAAGCGGAGTGGTTGACCGCATCTATGGGCCCGTAGGTACGAGGCATGGGGCGCAGGTGCGGAAACTGGGGAATAAGTGGGAACTCGCAGATGCGCACCTGGGACCGCATGTGTGAGTCCGCGGGTTCGAGCATAGTGACCGCATGTGCGGAACCCCTGGGCAGAATATATAAATTCCAGCATTTGCGAATTTTCTTATTTCCACCATTTTTGAAGACGAGTTTGGAGCTTTTTGAGGGATTTTGAAGAGGGATTCAAGGGGAAACGCATTGAGGTAATGTTTTTGAACCTAACACTAGATTCTATGGTTATCTTCAGTTAGATAAGCATGAAATTTGTGGAATTTAATGGTATAATTTGAGGGGTTAGGGCTTTAAAATTTGAGACTTTGATTTAAGGATTTGAGGGGTCATTTGTCGTCGAATTTTGATATATTTGGTATGTATGGACTCGTGAGAGTGTAAGGATTCTAGTTTTGTAATTTTTGTCAAGTTCCGAAACGTGGGCCCGGGGGTCGGGTTTGGCCAAATTCGGGATTTGTGATGTGGGCTTCGCTCCTTTAGCATATATTAATGATATAATACTGATTTTGGTTAGATTCGGGGCGATTTGTGGCCGAGTCGAGCGGCAAGGGCATTGCAGAGTAGAGTTTTGGCTTGATTGAGGTAAGTAACGCTTCCAAACTTGGTTCTGAGGGTTTGAAACCCTGAACTACGTGTTATGTGATTTGAATTTGGTGACGCACACGCCAAGTGACGCGCGTGCGGGCGTGCACCTTGAGACTTGTGACCTGGTTCATTCCATGGAACCGTTTAGTGGTTATCCCTTGATGATAATTGTGCTTCTATCAGTGTGATAAATGTAAACATGCTAGAAATCATGCTAAATTTTATGTTAAGGCTTCATGCCGTTACTGTTGAGACCCGAGCAGTCGTCTTAATGCAAACATGCTAGAAACCATGCTAGATATTATGTTAAGGCTTTGCACAGACACTGTTGAGACCCGAATTGTCATTTACTTCTGTCATATTATGTATTTCATTGATATTATATATTCAGTCATGTCATAGCATATCATATCATGTCTCAGTCTCGGTAATTGTTGTTTTTGCACATTATATCATTGATTCGGGCTAGTTCATGCATTGTGACCCCATGTGAGCGAGACTGGAGAGTGATGACTGAGTGAGGCCGAGAGCCTAATATTGAGTGAAAAATATGGGATCGGGCTGCATGCCGTAGCATGTTATATTGATTATGCCTGGATCTGGCTTATGATAACGCTTGGGCTGTAGGAGCCCCTCCGAAGACTGTAACACATCCCCAGTGAGCGCAATGATATTTGAGGATGGATCTTCCCTGGACATGGATCTTGTCCGAAGTGTTTATGTTCGGCGATGGATTTTCTCCATGAGGCTGGATTGACCTGTTTTTCCCCGGTACTGAGCGATTGATGTCAGTGATGTGTATACGTATTCTGGGATGGATCTTCCCTGGGCCGTCGAGCCATTTACAATATCGAGTGGTTGTGAGATGTATCATTATCTGGAGATGGATCTTCTCCATAGGGCTGGATCGGCCTTCCTCAATACTGAATGACTTCTGTCTGATCTGTATATAATCTGGGATGGATCTTCCCTGGGCCATGCGAGCCATATACAATACTGAGCGGACGAGTATTTGAGAGTGGGAGTGCATTGTGCACTTCATACTGCTGATGTATTGGCATGTAAAATACATTGAGTTATTTATGTTAAACTGTTCAGAACCGTACCTGTCTTATTACCTTGGGCTGTCTAATTAACTGAAAGCATGCCTAAATTTCTGTACATTGGTTATGTTGTAAATGTGGAGGTTTAGTCCGTCACTACCTCTCAGCTCACAGTTTGGTCTTGTTACTTACTGAGTTGGTGTACTCACGTTACCCCCTGCACCTTGTGTGCAGATCTAGGTATCCCTGGCCATGATAGTGCCAGTTGATCATTTTGGCTGCGGATCATTTTAGGAGAGGGCGAGGTAGCTGCTTGGCGATCGTAGACCCGCCTATTTCTTTCCCTATCTTCCTTGTGTATTTTTATTAATTATTTCCAGACAAAGTTGTCTTGTTAAATTTTGGGAACAGTTGTAGTATTGGCTCATGACTCAGTGACACCAGATTTTGGGATTTCTCTTTTTACAGTATCTTGGGTTTGAATCTATCTTTTATTTCGGTTCTCCTCTGATGAAAAAGGGTAATATTTAAATATTGTCATGATAGAAAAATCGAATTGGTTAAGAGTGTAGGCTTGCCTAGTTCCACGATAGGCGCCATCACGACCGGGTTGATTTTGGAGTCGTGACACAAAGGTATTGATTGTGTAAAATAGAAACCATTATCTCTTCCAATAATAAAAGTGCAGAAGTGAGACATATAAAATATCCAAATGAGCAAGAAGGAGACATAAGTTAAATATGAGCAAAGTTCTACCGTTGCAATGACATGGCTACTAACTGACATATATTAAAGTACTCAACATTTCATACCTTTAAGATAGTAATCAGAAATAGTAATTTGATCCTGAGTGTTTATTTTAATTAGAGCAATTCATAACACTCTTGTTTATACCCAACTAGAAGGGCTAACTACACAACTCAGATTATCCAAATCTTTACTTTGGGACAAAGAATGGAAAAAATGAAAGCTCTATAATTTACAGGTTATATATTAAAGATTACAGTCTGATTATCAGTTTATTGAAGCTCAGTGAATTCATACTTATAATCCTTCAAACAATAGAGTTGTAGTAAAAGATCCAACATGATAGATCAACAAACTAACTTTTTTAACTATGCGCTTACCTTGAAAGAGAAAAACGGAGCAGCGAAGAACGTCACTGAAGTCGTGAAGATGAACAAACGGTTTTGATCGTTATACTCTGTGTTTCATATAAACCCAACTATAGATACACAACAAAATACCTAAAACAAACTTTTGAAACCAATGAGCTTGAGTTTTATACCATGCAAAGGATTATATGTTATTGGCACCTACTAAACTCAAACCAATAACAAGAAGAATAAGTTTTATTCAAGATAAAAATAAACCATCAAATAGATTGCTTATTTCATGACCAACTGATTCTGGAGTATATGGAAAAAACAATAAATTTAGCTAAATAAGAACAACAAGATTTATTCATATTAGGTTCCTATAACCATATGTATAACAGCAATTAAAAAAACTGCAAGATGACATTAAAGTGGGTAAGCAGATAGGTCCAATTGGACCACTCTACTCTCAGTTGCTATCGTTCGTGAGGTAAGAAAAATTTAAATTTTTTTCCTTGTCTCCATTTTAGGATGTAGAAAGGTATTTAATAAGGAAAACTGCAGAGTGATAGCTACCAAGATACAAAGTTCTATACTACATGGATTAATACATCCTTAGACACATGACAACCAACTTTAACCAAGCCTCATTCATATTCCAAGGAGAAATTTTGTCAAGTTCTCAATTTCGAGAAGTAACAAATCCAAAGAGTATTGGCATGTGAAAATTAATATTGTGTGTAAATTAATAGTAATTAGTATCTCTAAAGCTAACACAATGAACATTACTTTTTTTAAACTAAGAACACTTTCTGAATGATCTAGGACATGCCTTTGACACTTTTAAATAATGTTGCTTCATTACGATTTTGTATTAGCATCTCTAAAGCGTTGAAAGAAGTACAGAATCACACTTAATCGCAATCTGAATGCCAAAATAATGAAAGTATAATTTCTTAAAATATTATTCTTGCCTAATATTCTCTCGGCGCAACTTATCTTTTTCGAGTGTGCTGTAATTTTACCATTTTATAAGCCTGAGCCACTATCAAAGTAACAGACACAACATAGCTGGGGAAAAACTTTTTAAACCCATGCAATTACCTTGAAAGAGCAAAAGTGCAGCTGACAGATGACGATGTTACTAGTGTTGCAAGGAGATGACCAAATTGCTCTGTTATTCAAAGAAATCCAGTAACATATGTAACCTTTGATTAACCTTTGAAAATCAAAGAGAAGAAAGTAGAAAAACCCAAAGAAAAACAGAGAGGAAACAAAACAAATCAAAAGGATTTACTTTGGTAGAAGAAGCTTGAGCGGCGAAGAACTATGCGTCTAAAATTGAGGAGAGAGAAAATTGTTCTTCAAACTCGGTAGCGGTGATTGCCACGACCTAGGTAGAAAATGACCTATTGAGTCTACTTCTGATCCGAATAGTTAACAACAAATAAGGATATAATAGACAATTGAAAGCAAATAGCACATCAATTGACCAGAATACCCTCGTCATAAGAGGCATGTTGACAGAGAGCTCTCTGCTACTCCCTCTTTATATATATATATATATATATATATATATATATATATATATATATATATATATATATATATATATATATATATATATATATATATATATAAAGTTGAGAATAGAAAAGATGACGTGGCATCTCTAAGATTAGGATTTTCATTTATCCTTTTTATCAATGTTTTTGGGTTTTTTTGGGTCCAAAAATCCTCATTCCTTTCAATGGACTCTTTAAAATTAAATACACTTAATTTTTGTGCGTTACTCTTTTGCAATTACTCAATATTTATCATTCTCTTTAGTACCTAATTAATATTATAAACCTTTAAGATCATTATCATCATTTTGCTGGAACGGATATGACAAAAAGAGTCCTTACATCATTTTCATTCAATTTCTTTTATAATAATTCAACATTAATTATCCTAATTTATTACATCTCATTATGTCTCAAGAGTTACAAAAAACCTTCATATCTATTCGCCTTTTTCTTTTTTTAAAAACAAGCTCTTCAACTCCCTTATGACTAAATTCGGTATGTTCACCTTTTCTATATAATAATCTCATACCTCCATGGTTTTGTGTAACCTTCGCATTTGTCACGATCCGAAATCCCACCTTCAGACTGTGATGGCGCCTAACGTTGCATCCGCTAGGCAAGCCAACATGTTAACTCATTGATTTATTAACAAGTGAAAGTAACAAACACTGACTAGATAACTGAGATAAAGTGCGGAAGCATTAACAAAATCTAAATAACAATAGCTAATAACGAAGAAATCCCTTGAAGTACAAAACTCAGAAATGGAGTCATAACCTCACGAACCCGTCTAAGATTTAGCTAAAAACAACAGCTTGAAATAAAATGATATATCTGTCTGGAAACACATAGATGACAGAATGAAAGATAGACAGTGACGCCGAGATCCACGAACGTCTGCGGAACTACCTCGGTGTCGTCTGAAATGGACTGAAGGACACTCCCCCTAACGATGTTCACTGGGTCCGACTGCGTAATCTGCACAACATAAAGAAGTGCAGGTGTATGATCAGTACAACCGACCCCATGTACTGAATAAGTGCCGAACCTACCCTGGGCAAAGTAGTGACGAGGCTAGGACACGATAACAAATTGTACCTGTGCAGATCTATAGTATAGCAGAAAATAAACAAGAAATACAGTTACGAGGAAGAACATGCTAGGGAGAAAAGGGGCAACATTTGCTAACATAGTAGAATCAAGTACTAACGGAACTGTAGAAGTAAAACAGGAAGTAACAACTCGAAACAAGTAAAATAGACAGGAGAAGGCACGACATGTCCCCTCGTGCATAGCCTCAAAATCACGCGGCACAGAATGTCCCCTCATGCATAAATAATAATGACTCGACACGGAATGTCCCCTCGTACATAAATAATAATCACTCGGCACGGAATGTCCCCTCGTGCATAAATGAATATAAAAGCCACAATTGATATGAAAGGTTGACAATACGACATTTCAAGTGTACGGAAATAATTAGCAAAATTCTATTGTCCCGGCAAGGGACTCAACTATAACCAATCTCACTAAGAATTATAATGTCAACAGTAAAACCCTCGGCCGAGCACATAATCAATAATTTTCTACATCATAAAATAACCTCAAGATACCGCTTCCAAGGTTCCCAATAATTCACGACACATAGAATATCAAAGAACATTAAATAACTCATCAAAATTCGACTCACGGGCATGCTTGACCACAACATGTAGGTACCCGTCACCTCACCTATACGTTGGACATGAATTACACATAGAAAATAAGACTCTATACCTATTTCCTCAAGCTAAGGTTAGGCCAAACACTTACCTCGACTCCAAGAATGCAAGTCAAGCCTCAATCACGGCCTTTCCTCTTGAATCCGACTCCGATATGATAATATCTAGACATAATTGACTTAATAACATCAATAATTATTCAATAACTCAGTCCCAAAGCCTAATTATACATTTCCTATAATTCTTCCCAAAATACCAAAATTCGACCCCTGGCCCGCTTGGTCCAAACTCGAGGTTCGGACCAAAACCCGATAATCCATTCCCCACGAACCCGAATATACAATTTGTTTTGAAATACGACCCCAAAATGAGTTTGAATTCCCAAAATTTCCAAAAGCCCTAACTCTACCCAAAACCCTCAATTTCTACCTTTGATTTCATGTTTTTAGACCTAGAATCTCGTGATTGATGAAGGAAAATAGAAGAAATTAGAGTTAAGAACACTTACCTATGAAGCTATGGTGGAATGGTCTCCTAAGAATCGCCCAAGAAGAGTGGAGGAGAAGAAAATGGTGAAAGATATGAAAATCCCGTATGGGTATTCTGTTTTAAGGCTTTAAAATGACTGGACGAAATAAGCCTATGCGATCGCATAGAGGTCTGCTTCTAATGCACCACGATCGCGAACAAGTTCTGCGATCGCACAACTCAGGGAACCCCTCCCCATGCGATCGTGAACGAGTCTATGCGATCGCACATAGTACCTAGCCAGTCCCCCACCAGGACCTCCTATACCCCTATGTGATCGCGGACAGCTCTATACGATCGCATAGAGGAAACTGACCTCCCCCTCACTTAAAGCTATGCGATCGCAGCTAACCCTACGTGATCGCATAGAACAAAGCATCAGACACCAGCAACAACCTATTTACACCAGATTTTTCAACCCTTTAGCACCCCGACACCTACCCGAAACTCACCCAAGCCCTCGGGGCTCAAAACCAAATATACACACGACTTCAAAATCATCCTACGAACTTATTCGAGTAATTAAGCCACCAAAATAATATAAAAAACAATGAATTAAACTCAAAAAACCTATGGAATTTCCTCAAACTTCATAAACTGTCAAATTTTCCATTTTTGATCCGAAACACGTCAAACCAAGTCCGTTTCTTACCAAATTTTACAGACAACTCACATAACACATATTGAACCCGTTCACGGCTCTGGAACCATAATATGGGCTCGGTAACACAGATCTCACATCAAAGTTCATTTTCAAAAGTCTTTATTATTTTCAGAAAACAATTTTCTTTAAAAATTTATTTCTCGGACTTGGGACCTCGGAATTCGATTCCGGGCATACGCCCAGATCCCATATTTTCCCACGAACCCTCCAGGACCGTCAAATCATGGGTCCGGGTCTGTTTACCAAAAATATTGACCAAAGTCAACTTTATTCAATTAATTATCATAAATTCAACTGTTTAACACATTCCACATAAAGTCTTCCCGGCTATACGCCCGGACTGCGCACACACATCGAGGTGAGATTAACAGAGGCTTTCGGGGCCTCGGAACACAGTTTTTGCTAAATTTTCACAGGATGACCTTTTTGGGTCATCACAATCTTCACCTCTAAAATAACCCTTCGTCCTCGAACGGACATAGAAAGGTACGTGAATCGGGGAAAAGGTGGGTATATCAGCTCCGCATATCGGACTCGGACTCCCAACTAGCTGCCTCAACTGGCTGACCTCTCTACTAAACGCGAACCGAAGAATAACTCTTCGATCTCGACCGTCGCACCTGTATGTCTAATATGGCTACCGGCTCCTCCTCATAAGACAACTTCTTGTCCAAATGGACACCACTGAAGTCATTTACATGATGTGGATCCGCAATATACCTCCGGAGCATAGATACGTGAAATACCGGATGCACGGCTGGCAAACTGGGTGGCAAGGCAAGTCTGTAGGCCACCTCTCCTACCTTATCCAGAATCTCAAATGGACCAATGTACCTAGGGCTCAACTTTCCCTTCTTCCCGAACCTCATCACGCCCTTCATGGGCGACACCCGAAGAAATACCCGGTCTCCTATCTTAAATGCCAACTCTCGAACTCTGCGATTCGCATAACTCTTCTGCCTGGACTGAGCCGTACGAAGTCTATCCTGAATGATCTTCACCTTGTCCAAGGCATCCTGGACTAACTCAGAACCCAAAAATCTAGCTCTCCCGGCTCAAACCATCCGATTGGAGACCGACACCGCCTACCATACAACGCCTCGTACGGGGCCATCTGAATGCTTGACTGATAGCTTTTGTTATAGGCAAACTCAGCTAAAGGCAAGAACTAGTCCGAAGAACCACCAAAGTCAATGACACAAGCTCGCAACATATCCTCTAAAATCTGAATAGTACGCTCGGACTGTCCGTCCGTCTGAGGATGAAATGCTGTGCTCAAATCAATCTGGGTGCCCAACTCTCGCTGAAATACTCTCTTGAAATGGGAGGGAAACTGAGTACCTCGGTCTGATATAATGGATATGGGTACACCATGCAGTCTAACAATCTCTCTCATATAGATCTTTGCCAACTTCTCTACTGAATATGAAACTGATACTGGGATGAAGTGCGCTGACTTGGTCAGCCAATCCACAATGACCCATACTGCATCAAACATCCTCTGAGTCCGAGGGAGTCCAACTACAAAGTCCATGGTGATACGCTCCCACTTCCACTCGGGAAGCTGAATCTGCTGCATTAAACCACCGGGTCTCTGGTGCTCGTACTTAACCTGCTGACAGTTTAAGCATCGTGCTACATAAGCTACAATATCCTTCTTCATCCTCCACCACCAATAGTGCTGCCGCAAGTACTGGTACATCTTTACGGTGCCTGGATGAATAGAATACCGGGAACTATGGGCCTCCTGAAGTATCCACTCACGAATACCATCCATATCAGGTACACAAATACGTCCCTGCATCCTCAAAACTCCCTCATCATCAACCGTAACCTTCTTGGAATCTCTGTGCCTGACTCTATCTCTAAGAACACACAAATGGCGATCATCATACTGCCTGGCCCGAATACGGTCATACAATGATTAACGGGCCACGGTATGGGCCAAAACACTGCTAGTCTCAGAAACCTCCAATCTCACAAATCGGTTGGCTAAAGCCTGAACATCCAAAGCAAGAGGCCGCTCTCCGACTGATAAATAAGCAAGACTACCCATACTGGTTGACTTCCGGCTCAAAGCATCGACCACCACATTGGCCTTCTCCGGATGATAAAGAATGGTAATATCATAATCATTCAGCAACTCTAACCATCTCCTTTGCCTCATATTCAACTCCTTTTTTTTGAACAGATACTGTAAGCTCTTATGATCCATGAACACCTCACATGGCACACCATACAAATAATTCCTCCAAATATTCAATGCATGCACAATCGCTGCTAACTCCAAGTCATGAACTTGATAGAGCTTCTCATGAACCTTCAACTGACGAGAAGCATAGGCTATAACCTTGCCATCTTGCATCAACACTGCACCAAGCCCAACCCGTGAAGCATCACAATATACGGTATACGGTCTTGAAGTTGTGGACAAAACTAACACTGGTGACGTGGTCAAGGTTGTCTTGAGCTTCTGAAAGCTCGCCTCACACTCATCAGACCACCTGAACTGAGCACTCTTCTGAGTCAATCTGGTCATCGGGGCTGCAATGGATGAAAAGCCCTCCACAAACCGACGATAATAACCTTCTAAGCCCAATAAACTCCGGATCTCTGTAGCTGAGGTGGGTCTAGGCCAATCTCTAACTGCTGAAATCTTCTTGGGATCCACTTGAACACCCTCTGACGATACCATATGGCCTAGAAATGCAATCGAACTCAACCAAAACTCACACTTGGAGAATTTGGAATACAACTAACTATCCCTCAGAGTCTGGAGGATGACTCTAAGATGTTGTCCATGCTCCTCTCGGCTGCGAGAGTATATCAATATATCATCAATGAAAACAATAACGAACGAGTCCAAATAAGGCCTGAACACTTGGTTCATCAACTCCATAAAAGCAGCGGGGGAATTTGTCAGCCCATATGACATCACCAAGAACTCATAATGCCCATACCGAGTACAAAAGGCTATCTTAGGGACATCAGATGCCCTAATCCTCAGCTGATGGTAACCAGATCTCAATTCAATCTTGGAAAACACTGAAGCACCCTGAAGCTGGTCGAATAAATCATCAATCCTCGGCAAAGGGTACTTATTCTTAATAGTAACCTTGTTCAACTGTCGGTAGTCAATGCACATCCTCATCGATCTTTCTTCTTGACAACCAACACTGGGGCACCCCACGGAGAAACACTAGGCCTAATAAAGCCTTTATCCAACAAATCCTGCAACTGATTCTTCAACTCCTTCAACTCTGGCAGGCCCATACGATACGACAGAGTAGAAATAGGCTGGGTGCCCTGAGCTACCTTAATAAAAAAATCAATATCCCTGTCGGGTGGCATACCCGGCAGGTCAGTAGGGAATACCTCTGGAAACTCACGAACCACGGGCACAGACTCCAGGGAAGGAACCTTGGCGCTAGAATCACGAACATAGGCAATATAGGCCAAACAACCCTTCTCGACCATGCACCGAGCCTTCATATAAGAAATAACTCTACCAGAAGAATGACTAGGAGTCCCTCTCCACTCCAAATGAGGTACCCCTGGCAAGACCAAGGTCACTGTCTTGGCATGACAGTCTAGAATAACATAATAGGGGGATAACCAATCCATCCCCGTATAACATCAAATCAACCATATCAAGAAGCAAAAGATCAACGTGAGTCTCCAGACTACCAATAACTACTAGGCAAGCACGGTAGACTCGATCTACCACTATAGAATCACCCACCGGTGTAGACACATGCACAACAGTACTCAAGGAATCACGGGGCATACTCAAATAAGGGGAAAAATATGACGACACATAGGAGAATGTAGAACCCGAATCAAATAACGCCGAAGCCTCCCGACTGAAAACTGAAACTGTACCTGTAATAACTGCATCAGAAGTCTCAGCATCAGGCCTGGCAGGAAAAACATAGCACCGGGGCTGAGCCCCTCCAACCTGAACATCACTGGGTCGACCTACTACGACCTGACCTCTACCTCTCGAGGCATGTCCTCCACCTCTATGAGTCTGACCTCCACCTCTGGCACTACGACTGCCACCCCTAGCTGGCTGAGGGGGTGGGGGTGCGCTTGATGCGGGAACCATGGCACGGGAACCCTGATACTGAGACCCACCAGAACCTCGGGGGCCAAACCTGGAAATATGCCCCAAACCATCACAAAATTAACAAGGCCTCTGCTGCTATGGTTGTTGACTCTAGAACTGGCCCTGTTGACCCTGATAACCACCCTGGAAGCTCTGAAGCGGCGGTGCACTGATAGGTGCTGGTGGTGCACTAATAGAAGCTGGCGGTGCACTGTGAGCAACCTGAAGTGCCGATTGATAGGGTCTGGGAGGATGACCTGTGCCGAAAGAATCCCTGCCCCCAGATAAGGCTCCACTGAATCGACCGAAGTGACGGGGTCTCTTGTCAGCCCCCTGACCACCACCCTGTGAAAAAATCATCTCAATCCTCCTGGCCACATTGGCCGCATCCTGGAATGAAATATCAGTACCTGACTCCTTGGCCATCTGAAGCCTGATGGGCTGAGCCAAACCCTCAATAAACCTCCTCATTCTCTCACGATCAGAGTGAAGTATCATATGCGCATGCCGAGTTAGAGTGATGAAACTGGTCTCGTACTGAGTGACAGACATAGATCCCTGCTGGAGGCGCTCAAAACTGCCTCCGAAGATCCTCCCTCTGAGTAACTGGAAGTAACTTCCCCAAGAATAACTCGGAGAATTGAGCCCAAGTCAACGGTGCAGACCCAGCTGGCCTAGTCAAGCAATAGTCTCTCCACCAAGTCTTGGCAGAACCCGAAAGACAAAAAGTAGCAAAATCAACTCCATTGGACTCTACTATGCCCATGTTCCAAAGAACCTTATGACAGCTGTCCAAATAATCCTGGGGATCCTCTGATGGTGCACCAGTAAATGTAGTAGTGAATAACTTGGTGAATCTATCCAATCTCCACAAAGCATCTGCTGACATAGCTGCCCCCTCAACTGCCGCTGCCACAATACCCGGCTGAGCTACTCTAGCCGTTTGAGGTGCCGGAGTCTGGAACTGAGGATCTAGCTGCTCTGGTGTGCAAGTAGCAGGAGTCTGGGTCCCTCCCCCAGCCTAAGAAATGATTGGTGTAGTAGGAAGAAGACCGGCCTGAGCCACACTCTCCATGAGTCCCACTAAGCGGACTACAACGTCCTGAAGCACCGGAGTGGCAATGAACCCCTCCGGGACCTGAGCTGGTCCAACTGGAACTGTCTGAGTAGGAACCTCACCGTCAAAGTCTACCTGTGGGTCCTCTACTGGGGCTGCTGCTCTGGGCTGAGCCCTGCCCTGCCTCGGCCTCTAGTACGGCCTCGGCCTCTAGTACGACCTCGGCCTCGGCCCCTCGTAGGAGCTGCAACAGGAGAATCGGGCTGCTGATGGGTAAATGAGGAAGCACACGTTTTCGCCATCTGCGAGAGAATAGAATCGAAACTCAATTAGCATTTAGAATTCAAATCGCACGACAGAAAAGAAGAAAAGTGAAGTTATTCCTAACTTTGCAGCCTCTAGGGGATAAGTACAGACGTCTCCGTAACGATCCCTCAGACTCTACCAAGTTTGTCTATGAGTTGTGAGACCTAAGCAACCTAGTGCTCTGATACCAACTTGTCACGACCCAAAATCCCACCTTCAGGCCGTGATGGCGCCTAACGTTACATCCGCTAGGCAAGCAACGTGTTAACTCAATTGATTTATTAACAAGTGAAAGTAACAAACACTGACTAGCTAATTGAGATAAAGTGAGGAAGCATTAACAAAATCTAAATAACAATAGCTAATAACGAAGAAATCCCTTTAAGTACAAAACCCAGAAATGGAGTCACAACCTCACAAACCAGTCTAAGATTTAGCTAAAAACTACAGTTTGAAATAAAATGATATATCTGTTTGGAAATACATAGATGACAGAATGAAAGATAGACAGTGATGCCGAGATCCATGAACGTCTGCGGAACTACCTCGGTGTCGTCTGAAATGGACTGAAGGACACTCCCCCTAACGATGTCCAGAGGGTCCGGCTGCGTAATCTGCACAACATAATGAAGTGCAGGTGTATCATCAATACAACAGACCCCATGTACTGAATAAGTGCCGAACCTAATCTCGGCAAAGTAGTGACGATGCTTGGACACGACAACAAATATTACCTGTGCAGTTCTATAGTATAGCAGAAAATAAACAAGAAATATAGTTACGAGGAAGAACATGCTAGGGAGAAAAGGGGCAACATTTGCTAACACAGTAGAATCAAGTACTAACGGAACTGTAGAAGTAAAACAGGAAGTAACAACTCGAAACAAGTAAAAATAGACAGGAGAAGGCACGACATGTCCCCTCGTGCATAGCCTCAAAATCACGCGGCATGGAATGTCCCCTCATGCATAAATAATAATGACTCGGCACGGAATGTCCCCTCGTGCATAAATAATAATCACTCAGCACGGAATGTCCCCTCGTGCATAAATGAATATAAAAGCCACAATTGATATGAAAGGTTGACAATACGACATTTTAAGTGTACGAAAATAATTAGCAAAATCCTATTGTCCCGGCAAGGGACTCAGCTATAATCAATCTCACTAAGAATTATAATGTCAATACTAAAACCCTCGGCCGGGCACATAATCAATAACTTTGTACGTCATGAAATAACCTCAAGATACCACTTCCAAGGTTCCCAATAATTCACGGCACAGAGAATATCAAAGAACATTAAATAACTCATCAAAATTCGACTCACGGGCATGCTTGACCACAACATATAGGTACCCGTCACCTCACCTATACGTTGGACATGAATTACACATAGCAAATAAGACTCTATACCTATTTCCTCAAGCTAAGGTTAGACCAAACACTTACCTCGGCTCCAAGAATGCAAGTCAAACTTCAATCACGACCTTTCCTCTTGAATCCGACTCCGAAACGATAATATCTAGACATAATTGACTTAATAACATCAATAATTATTCAATAACTTAGTCCCAAAGCCTAATTATACATTTCCCATAATTCTTCCAAAAATACCAAAATTCGACCCCGAGCCTGCTTGGTCCAAACTCGAGGTTCGGACCAAAACCCGATAACCCATTCCCCCACGAACCCGAATATACAATTTATTTTGAAATCCAACCCCAAAATGAGTTTGAATTTCAAAAATTTCCAAAAGCCCTAACTCTACCCAAAACCCCCAATTTCTACTTTTGATTTCATGTTTTTAAACCTAGAATCTCGTGATTGATGAAGAAAAATGGAAGAAATTAGAATTAAGAACACTTATCTATGAAGCTATGGTGGAATGGTCTCCTAAGAATCGCCCAAGAAGAGTGGAGAAGAAGAAAATGGTGAAAGATATGAAAATCCCGTATAGGTATTCTGTTTTAAGGCTTTAAAATGACTGGACGAAATAAGCCTATGCGATCGCGAAGAGAGGGCTGCGATAGCATAGAGGTCTGCTTCTAATGCACCGCTATCGCGAACAGGGTCCTGCGATCGCACAGCTCAGGGAACCCCTCCCCATGCGATTGCGAACGAGTCTATGCGATCGCACAGGGAACCTAGCCAGCCCCCCACCCGGACCTCCTATACCTCTATGCGATCGCGGACAACACTATGCGATCGCATAGAGGAAACTGACCTCCCCCTCACTTAAAGCTATGTGATCGCAGCTAACCCTACGCGATCGCATAGAACAAAGCATCAGACACCAGCAACAACCTATTTACACCAGATTTTTCAACCCTTTAACACCCCGACACCTACCCGAAACTCAACCGAGCCCTCGGGGCTTAAAACCAAATATACACACGACTTCAAAATTATCCTACGAACTTATTCGAGTAATTAAGCCACCAAAATAACATAAAAAGTAATGAATTAAACTCAAAAAATCCATGGAATTTCCTCAAACTTCATAAACTGTCAAATTTTCCATTTTTGATCCGAAACACGTCAAACCAAGTCCCTTTCTTACCAAATTTTACAGACAACTCACATAACACATATTGAACCCGTTCCGGGCTCGGTAACACAGATCTTACATCAAAGTTCATTTTCAAAAGTCTTTATTATTTTCAGAAAATAATTTCCTTTAAAAATTCATTTCTCGGACTTGGGACCTCGGAATTCGATTCCGGACATACACCCAGGTCCCATATTTTCCTACGGACCCTCCGGGACCGTCAAATCATGGGTCCGGGTCTGTTTACCAAAAATATTGACCAAAGTCAACTTTATTCAATTAATTATCATAAATTCAACTGTTTAACACATTTTCACATAGAGGCTTCCCGGCTACGCGCTCGGATTGCGCACACACATCGAGATGAGATTAACGGATTGCTTTCGGGGCCTCGGAACACAATTTTTACTAAATTTTCACAGGATGACCTTTTGGGTCATCACAGCATCCGAGTCTGACCATAGTCCATAAAATGTGAACAAGACTCTCACTCTCAACTAACATGCCAGGGACGTTTATTTTTTTCTCTTTTTGTTTTTGCCTATTTACTTTTTTTCTGTTAAGTACTACTATTTTTTTTCTTTTTTTGTACATGCATGTTATCAGCTAAATTAATTTAAAGGATGCTAATTATAGTTATGAAGTATTTTCTTACTCTTTTTTTTTTTGTTTTTCAAATACAATATTTTGTTGGTTGAAGAATGAGTTTGTTGTACCAGAAAAAAATAACTGTTTGGAACATGAAGACACTACTCTAGCGCATATATAGTTGGCTATAAGTGCTGAAGTGATCATTCCATTTTTGCTACTACAACATTCTCCCAACAGATTCTTAACCTACCTCTCTTCAAATGAGTGAAATTGCAAAAAGAACCAATATGCAGAACTTGGCATTATGCTATTACGGGAGTCAAGTTCATAAGTTTGACATTTCTCTAAAACTAAATAGTTATTTTTTTATTTTGCTTTTTGCTTTTTTATCTCAATACTTGGTTCATTTTTCCTCCCTTTCTATTGTCTATTTATTGTCGAAACTGCGATAGAGAAGGGAATGTAAAGTTGTGAGTACAATAAAAATGTGTAGTAGATGAGAAAGGGTTGTAGTATAGGAGTTAAATAACTATCTCCTTCCTTTTTACAAATTAACAAGTATAAGAATCCGTGCTATGCACGGATAATTTAACAGAGTATTAATCTTATAAAATTATGATCTAATATATCATATTAACTTAATAAATATTAGTTATATTTTATTATTTAATATAGTGTGCAGAAATATAACACAGTCTATACAAAATTAAAGAATACACATCATATAGTAATCAAATAAATTGTTTGATCCTTTTTATTTTTATTATTGAATTAGCAAGAACTTAGTACTATTGATAATTTTCTTGAGTGTTATTTATTTATATTTTATTTCTTAATAAATTTAAAATATAAATAACATAAAATTATCTTTATTCCCCTCTCTTCGTACATTCCTTTCTACTTTAATACTTATTTGATTAGTTTTCAAATTTTGTAGTTTATTAAAAATTTAAATAAAATAATAATTTTTACTAAATCATAATTTTGAATTAATCAAAAGTATAAAGAGATAAGAGGCAATAAAATTGGTATTACTTTAATATTAAATATAGAAAATTTTATAAAATAGAGGCTGATGCATTTGTGATTCCCCAGTTAGTTGCTAGCCCGAAAAATCTGCTTAGAGATATAAAATATGATAATTTAATATTAAATATAATTTTTTTTACAAAATACGGGCCTATGCATTTGAGATTCCTCAGTTAGTTGCTAGCCCGAAAAAAATGGCTGTTACAACTTGCATTTTTAATAAATTAAGTTGCCATGTGTATTTTTAATAGGTTGCCACTTGGATTTCTAATAACTTGCCACTTGGCTAATTGAGAAGGCAAACTTTCTTGCTTTAATATATATATATATATAATAATAATAATAATAATAATAATAATAATAATAATAATAATAATATTTTAAAATAACTTTTAAACTCCAACTTGAAACTACTCCCCAATTTGAATGAGTAGTTATTTTTTTTTATATTTTTGCATTTTAATATAGCTAATATAATAGAAAATATATATTTTATTTTATTATTCTCAATAATATTTTCTGAATAAATAAACTTTTTATTTTTAAAAATTTAAAAAGGAAAAATAATTATTATTAAGAAAAAAGAAATTTTGAATTGACGGTTTTTTTTTGTTTAGCTTTTTAATTTTAAAATAATTTAAAGACTCCAACTTGAAACTACACTCCGATTTGAATGGATACTT
Source organism: Nicotiana knightiana (assembly GCA_005239525.1). NCBI lineage: Eukaryota > Viridiplantae > Streptophyta > Magnoliopsida > Solanales > Solanaceae > Nicotiana > Nicotiana knightiana. The sequence continues at coordinate 70,171 of ML387357.1, read as the reverse complement.
TTTTTTTTAAATTTTCGTTTTTATATTATAAAATATTTTATTTTATTATTTTGGTTGTATCTCTTTGGTTGAGTTTTTGGACTCTATTTTTTTCTATTGGTTTTCATATGCTTTTTTTCTTTTTCTAACTTTAACTTCTAGGTCTTTTTACCACAAAGGCCTTCCGACTATTATAATTTCTCAAGAATTTACCGTAAAATATAAACAAAACTATGAAAACTTTGTTTCATGATTGTCAAATGGCATTGCTCCCAGAAAAACAAAGTATCTATTACTCTTAAAATTCCCATAAAATAATTGTTCATCGTTCTTTCGGAACTAATTATGTAAAATTATTTTTCTTTATCTTAAATGTTTTTGCCTGATTTTTTAAATGTAAATAACTATGCAACAACAAGGTTTTTTCTTCTCTTTTTTCGACGATTCTCCACTTTGGAACTTCTCTCTCTTCTGGAGAGTTATCTTTCTCTATTTATATGACGAGTGACCAAAATATTGACATAAAAGAAAATTTTATTGTATATTTTGAAGGAAATGAGAAGGAAACAATAAAAATTTATAAGCATCAAGAAGAGAGAAAAGTTTTTATTATTTTGAATAACCATAGGAGAAGGGACTAGAGAGAAAGAGAAAAGAAAAAGTAATTAATAAAGAAAGTAACAGAGGGAGAAAAAAAAAAGATCAAAAAATAGAGGATAGAGCGGCAACCGATAATAGAGACTTTTTAGATTGATTAAGAAATGAGAAGGATTAAGAAATGAAAAGAGAAAGTTAAAGAAGATCAGTTGAAGGAAAATAAAAACAAAAAAGCAAAGAGAAATAAAAACTTATTTCCGATTTTTCTATATTAACCTTCTCCACGCGCAAAATATATGAAATATTTTCTTAAAAATTTGATAAAAAATGTAGCTTATCAAAGCTCTAATTCTACTAAAAATATTTATAATGGAATTTATCAATATTTGTAGTTAATTTTTTATTCATATTGTTGAAAATTTTTCCTCTTTTATATAAACTAATTATAGATTAATGTGGTTTTTACCAAAAGTTCCCTATTTATAAGTAGTAATAGTAATATACTGACGAAAGGTATTCAATTGATTGTCTTTGTTCCGCCATCAGTTTTTATTAAGTCCACGTTTGCAATAAGCAAAGCTCAGCAATTCTTAACCACTTAACATATTACATATTGAAAGGATGTTGATTCCACTTGATGTGTAATTACATGTCATTCTCCGTTACAGAAGTATAGGTCACGGATACAAATCGCGGAACAATCATAAATACTTAGGTTGATAGTTTACATTTCTTGAGATCTGCTTGTTCCGGACTGTATATCGGGTTGCCCTTTTTGCTACGATGAAGGAGCATCAATACGAGAGGCATAACTAGTGTAGAATCTATGAGTTCAACTGAACCCATAACTTTCGCTTATATCCTGTATTTTTGTTTAAAATATTATTAAATATGTACAAATAATAAATTTTGAACTTATTAAAATAGATGAGATGTGATAGAATTATGAATTTAAATTCCGAATCCATCTCTGACTGATACAAGAATTTGAGTGTTTTTTGTATAATTCTTAGGTAATTGATGAAATTTGGGGCCCCATTGATATGCATTATCCAAATCCCAATTCTATTCTTCATTTAATCAATTTATACAAAATTATAATATTAAATGATGTCACTTCATAGAAATTACTTATGTTACATAACTGCAACCCTTAGGTATAAGGGAGATTCAAAACATTTAAAAGCAATACATTCTTAGAATCTTACAAAAGTAGTTGGAAAAAAAAAGGAAAAAAAAAATTAGGACGACAGAATGATATTATTTATTAATTGTAATGACCCGACCGGTCGTTTTAGGAATTTAAGTTCCGTTCGGTGGCGTAAGGTCTTGAACAACTTCACATTGTGTATATCGACATGTGTGCGTGGTTGGATTTAGTTATTTGATAATCCAGAGTCGAATTGGAAGGAAAATTTCAATTTTTGAAGCTTAAGTGATGGAAGTTGACCGGAGGTTTGACTTTTGTGTAAACGGCCTCGGAATGAGTTCTGGGGGATGCCAACAACTTTGTACGATGATTTTGGACTTAGGCGCGCGTCCGAAATTGGTTTTGGAGGTCCGTAGAGTAATTTGAGGTAATTCGGCGAAAGTTAGAATTTCGGCAATTTTGGCCGATAGGTGAAATTTTGATATCATGCTCGGAATGGAATTCCGAGAGTGGATGTAGGTCCGTTGTGTCATTTATGACGTTTCTACAAAATTTGGCGTCATTCCGGGTTGAATTGATAGATTTCGGCACGAGTTTTGATATTTGAAGATTTGAAAATTTATAAGTTTGATTTTTGGTTTGATTCGTCATTTCGGCATTGTTTTATGTGATGTGAGACCTTGAGCGAGGACGTGTTAGGTTATATGACTTGTTTGTGTGATTAGACGGGGTCCCCGGGGACTTCGAGTGTGTTTCAGATGGGCTTCAGGTCAATTTTCTTCTATTCTTCACTGCTGATTCTGTCTTCTGTTTTTCTTCAATGCGATCGCATAGGAATAGATGCGATCACATAGTGTTTTGTGACCCGCCCAATTTTTACTCTTCGTGATCCCATCATTTCATACGCGATCGCATAACACATTTTTGGTCAGCAAACATTTTCCTTATATGAGATCGCATCACTCCACACGCGATCGCATACCACATTTTTGGTCAGTAAACATTTTCCTTCTATGCGATCGAATCATTCCACACGTGATCGCATAACACATTTTTTTGTCAGTAAATATTTTCCTTCTATGCGATCACATCAGTCCTTATGCGATCGCATTGCACAATTTAGGCCAGTAATTATCTTCCTCTATGCGATCGCACTTAAACTCTCGTGATCGCAATGCTTAAAATTCTGGGCAGATAGATTATATTCCAAAATCGAGGGTTAGGCCATTTTTATCACATTTTGACTTCTAGAGCTCGGTTCTTGGCGATATTTGGTGGGTTTTTCACGATTTCGACTGGGTAAGTGCTCTTCGACTAGAATTAAATATATTCCATGATTTTATCATTATTTTCATCATTTAATTTGTGTTTTGGGTTGAGAAAAATGTTGGTTTTTCAAGAAAATTTCTAAAATGAAAAATCGTGATTTGAGGGACCAAATGGTATCGGAATTTGATAAATTTTGTATGGTTGAACTCGTATTGGAATGGATATTTGGATTTTGTAAAATTTGACGGGTTTCGAGGTGCGGGCCCGGGGGTCGACTTTTGGGTCGATTTTTATATTTTTGTAAAGACTAGAACTTTATTATTCGGAATAGTTCCTTATACGTTTTATGTGTATTTTAAATTTGTTTTAGTTGATTTTGAGTCGTCCGGAGGTCTTTTCACCCGAGAAGTTCATTTTAGAGTACCAAATTGTCTCCGTCGAGGTAAGTATCTTGCCTAACCTTGTGTGGGGGGAACTACCCCTTAGGATTTGAGTCTTCTATGTTGAGTGTAGCCCGTGTATGCGAGGTGATGAGTGCGTACTCGGAGTTGTTTGTAGAAGGTTGGTCTTTTAGGATTCTTAGGTCCTTATACTTCATGTGCATGAAGTTGTAATTAATATGGCTGCTTTCTTGATTGCTAATTTCATCCTTTCCTGCTTAAATTCGAATTACTTGCTTTTAGATTCCTTGGTTGTTTATTTGATCTTAATTGACTTAGCTGACGATTTTACCTCTTCTATCATTATGCTATATTTTTCTTCATAAACTGCCTACTTAGCTAAAATTTGTATTATGCCGCCCTGTAATTGTTTAGTAGTAATTGGAGTATTTATATGTTGGTGTCAAGCATGCCCGTGGGTTGTATATTGTGATTGATATGATCTTTCATTAAACACTACTTAGGCTTAACTTGATGATTATACATGTTGATGGTATTTTCTTGGCAATTTCTATTGCAGAGCATTAATTCAAGTTTAGATTTATTTCATGAAGCTAATTAATTAAGTAAGATTGGTTATAGTTGTTTCCCTTGCCGGGATGATATTGTTTTCATTGTCGACTCCCTTGCCGGGACAGTATGGTTTCTATTATTGTTCATGCTGTTGATGATATTGTTTTCAGTGTTGACTCCCTTGTCGGGATAGTATGGTTTCTGTTGTTGTTTATGCTGTTGATTTCCCTTGTCGGAATGCTATCATTTCATTTGTTTGGGTGAGAAAGAGTGTAAAGCATGAAGGGTGATGCCGTGCCATTGTTTATATTCATTATCATGTGAGGAAAGAGTGTAAATCACGAAGGGTGATGTCATACCATTGTTTATATTCATTATCATGTGAAGAAAGAGTGTAAAGTATGAAGGTTGATGTCGTGCCATATTATTGAAAGTAACTGCACGAAGGGTGATGCCGTGCCATATTATTGAGAGTAAAATCCCAAAGAGTGATGCCGTGCGTGATATTGTGAGTGAGTGCTAATGCACGAAGGGTGATGCCGTGCCATACTTTTGTGAGTTCATGGCACGAAGGGTGTCTCCGTACAGGTGAGGACGAGGGACATGCATTATGATGTGATATCTGTTTCCCCGTGTATACGTGTGCCCTTACTTTGAGCTGTTATTGTTGTACTTACATATTCGGTGTGACTTGTTATTATTGTCCTGTACTTAACCTTTATCTCAATTGTTGTTGCACTGTCCATGTCTTTTACCTCCTTAATTTGCTTAGTTTACTTGCCATATCTGTCGATTTCTATGGGGAGGACGAGAGTAAAAGCACGAAGGGTGATGCCGTGCACTTGTTCCATTGGAAACTAAGTTCGAAAGACCACTACTGGGAAAGTATATTTTTAAAAGCTTTTGTTTGAAGGGATTACGTTTAAGGATTTTTATCCTGCACGGTATATATGTATATATATGTGGATCGGAAGAAGTACCTTCCAAAGGAAGTTTTCTATTTAAAATGATTATACTTTAAAGTTTTCAATATAAATTTGTGGGTGAAGGATTACCTTCGAAGAATTCGTTAAATTGTCGGAGTTGTTGACTAAGATTTGAGGGGGAAATTATTGCAGTGACGAGTTACTATTGTTTTTTTACTATGTTGTGGTTTCCGCTTTTGATTCGTACTTCCGTCCTTTCTTTTGTGTATTATTACGATGTTCCGTTGTTATTATATTCCTTCCGCTTTGTAGTTGTTATGTTGTTAATTATATCGTGTATTCATTAGACAGATGTTATGTCATGTCATTCCTATACTTATGCATGTTTAGTTTATCGGACCAGTGAGTGTCTTGACTAGTCCTCATCACTACTTCAACGGGAATAGTCTTGCTACTTACTGAGCACCGTTGTGGTGTGCTCATACTACTCTTCTGCACATTTTTTGTGCAGATTCCAGGATTTGCATAGTCGGCCGATTGATTGTTAGTAGCGCGGTTGCTGTTGTGGAGACTCAAGGTAAAACCGCTTTAGCGTTAACGATTTCAGAGTCACCATCTTATGTTTCTGTTGCATTGTTGTACTTATTTATGAATAGTGGTATTTTTAGGTGTTTTAGCATAGTTTCTCTAAAGATTATGACTTGTACTTACCGGGTTCTAGGAAGAAGTGTAAAGTGATGAGATTTAATTCAAAAAGCACTTAAACTACTCTTATATTATAATTGATGTTTGTTAATAATAGACTTACTTAGTCCTTAAGACTAGGTGCCGTCACGAAACCCAACGAAGGGAAAATCGGGTCGTGACAGGTTGGTATCAGAGCTCTAGGTTCATAGGTGCTACGAGTTATAAGCGAGTTTGGTAGAGTCTTGCGGATCGGTACAGAGACGTCTGTACTTATCTTCGAGAGGCTATAGGACTTTTAGGACAATTTCACTTCCTTCATTCCTATCGTGCGAGTTCATTGATCTTGAAGTTTAAAATTACCGTTCCATTCTCTCATTGACGGTGAGGAAACGAGATGCGGTTCCTGATAATATTACCCCCGGAGCAGAGGTCACTAGGGGCAGAGGCAGAGGTCGACAAGAAGCACGTGCCACAGTCAGAGCACCTACCAGGGCAGCTGTTGAAGAGCCGCCAGTAGTTCCAGTGGGAGAATAGGTACCGGAGGTGCCTGTTGTTACGCCCGGAATTCAGGAGAATTGGGCGCAGTTGTGAGCATAGCTGGTACATTGACTCGGGCGGGATTGATTCCGGGTGCACCAACTGCTTCATAGATCAAGGGAGGAGTTCAGATTTCCGCCACCTACACTCCAGAGCAGCGAGATCATGTTGGTCAGGTTCCAGTTGTCATGACAACACAACATGTGGTTTCAGTTCAGCCCGTGGTTAGGGCAGTAACATCGGAGGGAGAACAACTTATACTTGAGAGGTACAAGGAATACCACCCTCATACTTTCAGAGGATTGGCGACAAATGATGCCAGGGTTTTCTGGAGGAGTGTCACTGCATTCTTCATGCTGTAGGGATTGTGGAGACGAGCGAGTTTCTTTTGTTATGTCTCATCTCAGAGGAGTGGTTTGTCAGTGGTGGGCGCATATGAGTTGGGGTAGCCCGGCCGAGTCAGCTTCCTTACATGGGGTCAGTTTTCAAAGATGTTCTTGAGGGAGTTTGCACCTCAGTCCTCCGAGAGGCATGGAGCACGGAGTTTGAGCAGTTGCGTCAGAGCATTATGTCAGTATTAGAGTATGCAGTCAGATTCAGTGAGTTGGCCAAATATACACCTCCCTTGGTTGCTTCAGTTAGGGGGCGAGTCCCTAGATTTATTAAGGGGCTCAGGCATGATATTCGGTTCGGCTTGACTCGAGAGTTGGAGTCAGATGTCTCATTGCAGCAGGTGGTAAGGATCACTCGCCGGTTAGAGGGCATGTGGGACTGGGAGCGGGAGGACAGACGAGATCAGGAGAGAGAGTTCAGGGAGGCGAGGAGGCCTCGTAGACCAGAGAAATCTACTAGTCCTTATTATGGAGGCAAGATACGACACGGTAGAGGTTTTGTGGGTCAACCAGTTCAGTTTGCATCACCAGCTTCGCATGGGGTTCAGGTACTCATGGGTCTCAGAGTACTCGTATTGTACAGTTCCCACAGCCACATCAGCAGAGAGGTTATTTTGAGTGTGGAGATGTCAGCCACAGGGTGAGAGATTGTTCCAGGATTCAGTCAGGTGTGCCACAACAGGGTATTCAGGTGAGAGAGGGCGCCCTAGAGGGGGAGGCCCGATCCATTGATGTGTTTCCTATAGTAGTCTGGAGACCGTTGTGCCGGATATTGCCATGTAGTTATGTTTTGATTTGTTTCAGAGAGGCACCATTTGTATTTCACTATAGTTTTGTTGGTCGGAACGAGTTTCCCTTATTTGTTGCTTTATTTATGAGTGAGTTTCATGCTTTGCACTCTATTTTTATGTTTGCTCCTGTTGGGAGATTCTATGAGTAGTAGCCCGTGTCTATCGTTGTTTTATTCATCATTGAGAGTGATGAGACTAAAAGTGAGTCCCTGTTGTTCATCATGGTAAGCTTTATGTGATTTTTCCTAAGTATTTTAGTTACGGGCTGTGAATTAATACTCCATCGAGATGTGAGTTAAGTGAGAGTTATGATTTTATTAGCCGAGACGAGTCAGTGGGGATTCCAATTGGTATGATATATATTCGGTATGTGATTTAGAGTTGAGGACGAGAACCTCGTGATATTTTGTGGTTCGATATGGGTGAACCGGGTTGAGTACACCGGTGGAAGTTATATCAGGATGGGATACTTATGATTGTTCATGTTCTTTAACTCCTGCCTTGTTATTTTGTTATGTAGGTTAGTATTGATATAGGGATTGTGCCTATCAGGCTTGTTTGATAGTTTTCTTATGTGTTTTTCTTTTCATATTGTCACAACCCGAATTTCCCACAGTCTGGATCGTGATGGCGCCTAACATTGAACCCGTTAGGCAAGCCAACGTGAATATTTAATTTACCTTATTCCTTTACTTTTATCTAATAACATGTGAAATACAACACTAACATAAGTAAAGGTAAAAAATGAAGCAAGATATATAAACTCAATGTAATGCCTTAACGAACTTTCACAAAAACCACTCCCAGAATTTTTTGGAGTCACGAACTCACGGACCGTATATGAATAATACATATAAAAGTCTGAATGAAAGAAGTACATCTGTTTCTGAAATAACTAGAACATAATACAAAAGAAGTAGGAAGGGACGCCAAGGCCTGCAAACGTCTGCAGGACTATCTTAGAGTCTCCACTGGATTGAAGGCAGCAACCTCGATCGATGGTCCGTAGGGTCCTACACTGGGATCTGCACGAAAGTGCAGAGTGTAGCATCAGTACAACCAACCCCATGTACTGAGTAAGTGTTGAGCCTAACCTCGGCGAAGAGTGACTAGGCTAGGACATGACATCCAAAGTCAACCTATGCAGTTTAATAGAATACGGAGAAAAATAATACAATGAGAAATAAGCAGTTAAGCATAAAGGAAAAGGGGAGCATGCTGAGGGGAGGAAATATCAAATAATGAAAATAATGAGGTAAGACACAATTTAGATATCAATTTAAGCCACAAAATAGTAATACGAAAACAAGTGCACGACATCACCCTTCGTGCTTTTACCTCACAATATCATGGCACATCATTATCCTTCGTGCATTATCTCTCATATCATGGCACGACATCACCCTTCGTGCTTTTAAAATCACAATATCGGCACGACATCACCCTTCGTGCATTAACATTCACTCAAAGTCTCACGCACGGCATCACCCTTCGTGCTTTTAAACTCTTCCTCACCCAAACACATCAAATGATAGCAATCCAATAAGGAAAATTAACGGAGTAAACAAAAATAAAACTATAAAGTCCCATCAAGGGAGTCAACAGTGGAATTAATACCATCGTGGCAAGGGAAAATAACTATATCCAATCTCACTTAGTACATAACTTCACATAAAAATCTTCAACTGAAAATAATACTTAACACCTATTCAATATCAAGGAATTTCCACCAACATGGATAACTATAAAGTGAAATCAAATATTACTTACGAAAATCACATAAATCACAATATTCGACTCACGGGCATACTTGACACCAACGTATAGGTACTCGTCACCTCACATATACGTTGAACATGATGCTTACACATAGAAAATAGGAGACAACACCTATTCCCTCAAGCGAAGGTTAAGCCAAACACTTACCTCAAATTCCACGACCAAACTCAAGCCTCGATTACCGCTTTCCCTTTGAATTTGACTCCAATTCACTTGTATCTAGACATATTCAACTCAATAACATCAATAAATGCCAAGCAATTCCATCCCACGCTTAATTATAGGTTTACATCCTTCTTCCCAAAAAGTCAAAAATCGACCCCGGGCCCGCTTGGTCAAAACACGAGGTTCAGACCAAAACCCGGTCATCTATTCACCCACGAGCCCGAATTTCGGAATCTGATCCCAAATCGAGGTCTAAATTCCCAAATTTGTAAAATCCCTAATTCTCCTAAAATCCCTAATTTCTACCCTTGAAGAACAAGATTTAGGCCTAGAAATCTAATGCGTGTTAATGGAAAATGAAGAAAATGAGATTAGAAACACGAACCTATGATTTGGTGATGAAATCCCTCTTCAAAAATCTCCCAAGGTCGGATTCTATGGAAGAAAATATGAAAATGGGGTCTATTCCCGTTTTGCTACTGTTTTAAAAAGTTTGGGCTTAAAAATAGCCTATGCGTTCGCGACCAGGGCAAAGCATTCGCGTAGGCTTGACTTTACTGACCTATGCGTTCGAGAGCCACGAGCCGCGTTCGCACAAGGTTAAATCTACCCAGTCCCCAGCTCCCCTCCTAAGCTATGCGTTCGCACTGGACAAGCCGCGTTCGTAGAGGGTTGCCCTAGCCCAGCTGTGCGTTCGCGAGCCACTCCATGCGTTCGCATAGAGTAAATCCCAGGACCCTCCCTGTTTCTCATTGCGTTCGCGTGGGTTTCCACGCGTTCGATAGGGTAAAAACCCAAACACCAGCAAACAAAAAAAAACACCACATTTTTCTAAATCCAAACCACTCTGACACCTATCCAAAACTCACCCGAGCCCTCGGGGCTCCAAACCAAACATGTACACCACCTCAAAAATATCATACAGACTTACTCGTGCGATCAAATCACCAAAATAACATCTTAAACAACGAGTTTAGCATAGAAATCAAAGAAAAATCTCAAAACTTTCAAAGTATCGAATTTCACAACTACGGGTCCGAATCACGTCAAATGACCTCCGTTTCTTACCAAATTTTATAGACATATCATGATTATCATATTGAACCTGTACCGGGCTCCAGAACCAAAATATGGGCCCGATACCATAAATTTCAAATATAACCAAAATTGTAAAAACTCTTATATTTTCAGTAAAACAATTTCTTTCAAAAATTCATTTCTCGGGCTTGGGACTTCAGAATTCAATTCCGGGCATACGCCCAAGTCCCATATTTTCCTACGGACCCTCCGGGACAGTCGAATCACGGGTCCTGGTCCGTTTACCCAAAATTTTGACCAAAGTCAACTTAAATTAAATATTAAAGGCCAATTTAGCATTTTTTCTAGTTTTTCAAATAAAAGCTTCCTGGCTATTCGCCCGGACTGCGCACGTAAAATGAGGTAAGATAAAAGGAGGTTTTCAAGGCCTCAGAACACCGTTTTGACTTATAAAAATGAGAGATGATTTTTTTTGGGTCATCACATTCTCCACCTCTAAAACAACCGTTCGTCCTTGAACAAACATAGAAAGTACCTGATTCAGGGAAAAGATGGGAATATCTGCTCCGCATATCGGACTCGGACTCCTAGGTAGCTGCCTCGGCAGGATGACCTATCCACTGGACACGAACCGAAAGATAACTCTTCGATCTCAACTGACGAACTTGTCGGACTAATATGGCTATAGGCTCCTCCTCATAGGTCAAATCCTTGTCCAACTGGACACTGCTGAAATCTAACACATGGGCTGGATCTCCGTGGTACTTCCGAAGCATAGACACATGAAACATCGGATGCACAACTGATAAATTTTGTGTCAACGCAAGTTTGTAAGCCACCTCTCCCACTCGGTCAAGAATCTCAAATGGACCAATGAATCTAGGGCTTAGCTTGCCCTTCTTCCCAAATCTCGTCACGCCCTTCATGGGCGGCACCCGAAGAAATACCCTCTCCCCAACCATGAATGCCAAATCATGAACTCTGCGGTCGGCATAACTCTTCTGCCTGGGCTGAGCTGTACGAAGCCTATCCTTAATGATCTTAACCTTATCTAAGGCATCCTGCACTAACTCCGTACCCAGCAACCGAGCCTCTCCCGCCTCAAACCACCCAACCAGCGATCGACACCGCCTACCACATAATGCCTCATAAGGAGCCATCTGAATGCTTGACTGATAGCTGTTGTTGTAGGCAAACTCAGCCAATGGCAAGAACTAATCCCAAGAGCCTCCAGAGTCAATGACACATGCTCGTAGCATATCCTTAAAAATCTGAATAGTACGCTCGGACTGTCCGTCCATCTGAGGATGAAACGCTGTGCTCAACTCAATCCTCGTGCCCAACTCACGCTAAAATGCCCTCCAGAAATGCGAGGTAAACTGCGTACCTCGGTCAGAAATAATACGGGCACACCATGAAGACGAACAATATCCCTAATGTAGATCTCTGCCAATCTCTCCGAAGAGTATCAAACTGCCACAAGAATGAAATGCGCTGACTTGGTCAGCCTATCCACAATAACCCATGCTATATCGAACACCCTCTGAGTCCGTGGGAGTCCAACAACGAAATCCATGTTGATACACTCCCACTTCCACCCAGGAATCTCAATCTGCTGCATCAATCCGCTAGGTCTCTGATGCTCGTACTTTACCTGCTGACAATTCAAGCACCGAGCTACATATGCCACAATATCCTTCTTCATCCTCCTCCACCAATAATGCTGTCGCAACTCCTGGTACATCTCTGCGGCACCTGGATGGATAGAATATCGAGAACTATGTTCCTCCTCTAATATCAACTCATGAAGTCCATCCACATTGGGTACACAAATACGACCCTGCAACCGTACAACTCCATCATCACCAACTGTAACCTGATTGGCATCACCGTGCCGGACCGTATCCCTAAGGACACACAAATGGGGATCATCATACTGCTGGTCTAAAATACGATCACATAATGAGGAACGAGCAACTGTATAAGCTAGAACACGGTCGGGCTTAGAAACATCCAATCTCATGAACCGATTGGCTAAAGCCTGAACATCCAAAGAAAGCGGTCTCTCTCCGACCGAAATATAAGCAAGACTACCGATGCTGGTTGACTTCCTACTCAAAGCATCAGGCACCACATTGGCCTTCCCCGGATGATATAAGATGGTGATGTCATAGTCTTTCAACAGCTCCGACCATCTCCGCTGCCTCAAATTCAACTCTTTTTGCTTGAACAAATATTGCAAACTCTTGTGATCCGTGAACACCTCACAAGACACGCCATATAAATAATGCCTCCAAATCTTTAGCGCGTGAACAATGGCTGATAACTCCAAATCATGAACTGGATAATTCTTCTCGTGGATATTTAACTAACGCGAAGCATATGCAATAACTTTGCCATCCTGCATCAACACTACACCAAGTCCAACCCGTGATGCATCACAATACACAGTATATGGCCCTGAACCTGTGGGCAAAACAGGCACCTGTGCCGTGGTCAAGGCTATCTTGAGCTTCTGAAAGCTTGCCTCATACTCATATGACCACCTGAACTAGGTACCCTTCTGAGTCAACCTGGTCATCTGGGCTGCAATAGATGAAAAGCCTTCTACAAACCGACGATAGTAACCTGCTAAGCCCAAGAAACTCCAAATCTCTGTAGCTGAGGTGGGTCTAGACCAATCCTTGACTGCTGAAATCTTCTTGGGATCCACCTGGATACCCTCTGCTGATACAACATGACCCATGAATGCAACTGAGCTCAAGCAAAACTCACACTTAGAAAACTTGGCATACAACTGACTGTCCCTCAGAGTCTGAAGAACGACTCGAAGGTGCTACTCGTGCTCCTCTCGGCTACGGGAATAAATCAGAATATCATCAATGAAGACAATCATGAAGGAATCAAAATAAGGCCTGAACACTCGGTTCATCAAGTCCATGAAAGTTGTTGGGGCATTTGTCAACTCGAATGACATCACTAAGAACTCATAATGCCCCTACCGAGTGCGAAAAGCTGTCTTAGGGACATCGGATGCCCTAATCCTCAACTGATGGTAGCCAGATCTCAAATCAATCTTCGAAAATATCTTGGCAGCCTGAAGCTGATCAAACAAATCATCAATTCGCGACAATACTTGTTATTGATGGTAACCTTGTTCAATTGCCGACAATCTATACACATCCTCATCGACCCATCCTTCTTCTTAACAAACAACACCAGTGCACCCCAAGGCGAGACACTAGGATTAATTAAGCCTTTATCAAGAAAATCCTGCAACTGTTCTTTCAAGTCCTTCAACTCTGGTGGGGCCATACGATATGGAGGAATAGAAATGGGCTGAGTGACCGGAGCCAAGTCAATGCAAAATTCAATATCCCTGTCGGGTGGCATACCCGGAAAGTCTGCAGGAAACACCTCTGGAAACTCACGGACTATGGGCACTGATGTTTTATACGTCAATACCACACAAGAGAGGGGGGGGGGGGGGGATTTGTGTGGTGTCTAATTTTCGAGTGCTGTCTCAATAGAAGAACCTGGTTCTTCTTGGTGTTCCAACTCCTACTG
>ML387357.1:0-34692 GCA_005239525.1 Nicotiana knightiana | reverse complement strand
TTATACTTCAATACCACACGGGGGGGGGGGGGTGATTTGTGTGGTGTCCAATTTTCGAGTGCTGTCTCTTGGTTCTTCTTGGTGTTCCAACTTTTACTGGCGCAGAATAATAAATGCAGTAAAGTAAAAACACAGAGATTTTTACGTGGGAAAAACCTGGATCAAAAGGTGAAAAAACCACGACCTACTCCTCAATAGGATTTTCCCAAACTCTTCACTACAACTCTGAGCCAAACAACATTTCCAAAACAAACTCTTTTGTAAACCTAGGACTAACTCTAATCCCTTTGTAGCAAACTAGCCTCTATCCAATTGCGACAAGCTTCAAGTTAACTCTAACTTGAACAGTGTGTACCTATTACAATTGCTTCTAATAAAGATGAAAGATACAATATTAAATCACCTACTAAAACCAACTAGACTCGAAAGACAAACAGATGGAACTGGTTCTTCTAGCTGTTCAGTAGCCTTTGTGTCGCACAAGGATTCTACTTGCAAAATATCTCTGGTAGTTTTCTTTTAGTTCTTACTTCAATTCTGTCTTTGTGCGATGCATTCTTCAGTAGGAATACTTCAAAATTATATAGCGCCAGAAGTTGAGATGTTCTTGTTTAGTTCTAATGCAACTCTTCCTTGGTGGAAGAGTTTGTGTTTATATCAACTTCCTTCCTTTGTTTCTATCCTTTCTGAACTCAAACTCTAACCTCCGCATTAGGATACAACCTCTTAGTTCATGGATAATTCACAGATCATGTTTATCTCCTGTGCATGTACGATTCTTGTGCCAATTGGTTCGTTCGAGTATGTTTGCCCTGATGGACCTGGTTCAACTGGGTAGGCATTTGTCAATCTTCAAAACCATGCAATGACTTGGGTCAACAGGCACATACTCCATAGAAGGAACCTCGACACTAGAATCACGAACATAAGCCAAATAGTCCAAACACCCCTTCTCGACCATGCGCTGAGACTTCATATATGAGATAACCCTGCTGGAAGAAAGACCAGGAGTCCCACTCACTCCAATCGAGGCAACCCCGACAACTCTAGTGTCACGGTCTTGGCATGACAATCCAGAATGCCATGATAAAGCAACAACCAATCCATCCCCAAAATGACATCGAATCAACCATATCAAGGAGTAGAAGATCTACACTGGTCTCAAGACCACCAATAACCACTACACATGAACGGTAGACACGATCTACTGCAATAGAATCACCCACCGATGTAGACAATATACATGAGTACTCAAAGAATCACGAGGCATAACCAAATAAGGAGCAAAATAAGATGACACATAGGAATATATGGACCCTGGATCAAATAAAACTGAAGCATCCTGCTGCAAACTGAAATCATACCTGTGATAACTACATCAGAGGCCTCAGCCTCAGGTCTGGCTGGAATAGCATAACATCGGGGCTGGGCCCCACTAGTCTGAACTACATACCTGGGACGGCCTCCTACTACCTGACCTCTACCTCTAGTGGCCTGGCCTCCACCTCTAATGGCCTGACCTCTACCTCTAACACCTCGACCCCCACCTCTAGGTAGCTGAGCGGACGATGGAACACCTGGTACTGGAACCATGGCACGAGAACCCTGGTGTTGAGAACTGCTCGAGGCTCGAGTTCAAAATCTAGAAATATGCCTCTGATCAACACAAGTATAACAAACCCTTGGTTGTTGAGGCTGCTGACCCTGACGACCTGATTAACCACCCCGAAAACCTGAATCAGCAATGCACTAATAGGAGCTGATGGCGCACTGTAGGGAAACTGATCAGAATACTGCATATGAAAACCATGGCCACCTAGAGCACTGCGAGAAACCTGAAGTGCCGAATGAAACGGCCTAGGAGGATGGCCCCTACCAAATGAATCCCTGCCTCCAGATGAGGCACCACTAAACCTGCCAACATGACGTGGTCTCTTGTCAGACCCCTGACTACCCCCTGCTACAAAACCATCTCAAATCGTCTGGCCACATTGGCTGCATCCTGGAAAGAAATCTCACTCCCTGTCTCCTTGGCTATCTGCAATCTGATCGGCTGAGCTAGCCCCTCAATAAATATCCTCACCCTCTCTCGCTCGGTGGGAAGTAACATAATAGCATGCCGGGCCAAGGTAACAAATCTGGTCTTGTACTGAGTGACGGTCATAGAGCCCTGTTGGAGATGCTCAAACTGCCTCTGTAGATCCTCTCTTTGAGTGATAGGAAGAAACTTCTCCAGAAATAACTGAGTGAACTGGGTGCATGTCAAGGCCGGTGATCCAACTGGTCTGGCCAAACAATAATCTCTCCACCAAGTCTTGGGGGGACCTGACAGATGAAAGGTGGCAAAGTCGACCCCATTGGTCTCCACTATCCCCATGTTCCATAGAACCTCATGGAAGCTATCTAAATAGTCCCGAGGATCCTCTGAAGATGCACCGCTATAAGTAGTAGTGAAAATCTTGGTGAACCTGTCCAACCTCCACAAAGCATCAGCAGAGTGCGAGTAGCGGGAGTTTGGGCTCCTCTCCCAGCTGGTGCTGCAGGAAGCAAACTGTGATGACCCAAAAGGTTATCTCGTAGTTTTCTTTTATCTAATTCTGTGTTCCAAGGTCAAGAAAACCTCCTTCCATCTTACCTCGATTTGCGTGTGAATCTTGGGCGCGTAGCCGGAAAGCCTTTATGTGAAAAATTGATAAAAATGATAATTTTGTATTAGAAATTTGAATAAAGTTGACGTCGGTCAATATTTTTGGTAAACGAGCCCGGACCCGTGATTTGACGGTCCCGAAGGGTCTATAGGAAAATATGGGACTTGGGAGTATGCCCGGAATCAAATTCCGAGGTCCCAAGCCCGAGAAATTAATTTTTAAAAAAAATTGTTTTTCAAAAATAAAAGAGGTTTTTGAAAATGAAATTATATATGAAACCTGTGGTATCGTGCCCGTATTATGATTCCGGAGCCCGGTACAGATTCAACATAATATTTGTGCCATATCTGTGAAGTTTGGTAATAAACGGACTTCATTAGATGTGATTCGGACCGTAAATGCAAAATTTAATGTTCAAAGAAGTTTTGAGGAATTTCCTTGATTTTTTGGTTTTATTCATTGTTTTAGTGTTGTTTTATGTGGTTTGAAACCTCGAGCGAGTCTTTCTTAGGTTATATGTCTTGTTTGTGGGATTAGACGGGGTCCCTAGGGCCTTGGGTGTGTTTCAGATGGGCTGCGAGGCATTTTCTTCCAACTTTGAACTGTTGTCTTCTGGTGTCTAAAGTCCTTCATCGCGATCACAGTGCTTCCTTCGCGATCGCGATGTGTCTTTGCTGGTCGCCCAAAATTTTCTCTTCGCGATCGCGTAATGGCCTTCGCGATCGCATAGCTCCACCTTTCTCCCTTCTGCGTTCGCATGAGCATCTCTACGGTCGCGTAGTACAATCCAGGCAGCCTTCCTTTTTCCTCTTCGCGTTCACATAACTTCATTCGTGATCGCAGAAGATAACCTACTCCTTATACGCGATCGCATAAGTTATTCCACGATCGCGTAGAGTATTTTAGGCCAGAAACCAATTCTTTCTACGCGATTGCGTCTCATTTTTAGCGATCGCGATGAACAAAACACCTGGGCAGAACAGTTTACAACCTCAAAAATCGGGGTTTCACCATTTTAAACATATTTTGACTTCTAGAACTCGATTTTGGGCGATTCTTTGAGGGGTTTTCACACAAATCGAATGGGTAAGTGTTCTTCCACTATAATTAATTATATTTCATGAATTAATTCTTGTTTTTATCATTTAATTTGTGTTTTGGGTTGAGGGAATTGTGAGTTTTGAAAGAAAATTTTAAAAAAAAAATCATGATTTGAAGGACCAAATGTTATCGGAATTGGATAAATTTAGTATGCGTGAACTCGTATTGGAATGGGTCATCAGAATTTTTAAAATATGTCGGGTTCCTAGGTGCGGTCCCCGGGGTCAACTTTTGGGTTAATTTTTATAATTTTGTAAAGATTGAAACTTTATTATTCGGAATAGTTCCTTATACGTTTTATATGTATTTTGAAGTTGCTTTAGTTGATTTTGAGCCGTCCGGAGGCCTTCCCCCCCGAGAAGTCTATTTTTGAGTACCGGGTTATCGTCTTTGAGGTAAGTATCTTACCTAACCTTGTGTGGGGGAACTACCCCTCAGAATTGAGTCTTCTATGTTGATTGTAGCCCGCGTACGCGAGGTGACGAGTGCGTACCCGAACTTATTTGCAAATAGATTGCCTTTTTTATAATTTTTAGGTCCTTATGATTCACCGTGTATGAATTGAAATTGTTATATCTGAATTCCTGATTTCTAGTTTCATCTCTTCCTTCTCAAATTAGAAGTTACTTGCCTAACATTCCTTGTTTTTTATTTGATCTTAATTGACTTAAATGAAGACTTTTCCTTTCCTACCGTTATACTATATCTTTCTTCATGCACTGCCTATGTGACTAAAATTAGTATAATCTCACCCTATAATGGTCTAACAGTAATTGGAATACCTATACGTTGGTGTCAAGCGTGCCCGTGAGTCGTACATTGTGATTTAATTGATTTTCCCTTAAGTACTACTTAGGTTTAATTTATGACCACCCATGTTGATGATATTTCTTTGATATTTCCTATTTATTAAGCATTTGTTCAAGATAAGTTTATTCGGTGAAGCTAATTGTCTAAGTGAGATTGGTTATAGCTGATTCCCTTGCCAGGTTGATTTGGTTTCTTGGTTGTGAACTTGAATATATAGAACCGTTGCTATATTTACCTTGTTTTCCCCTCGTTAGGATGTTTCTCTTTGTGCTTGGCATTCCTTTCAGTGGCTACTTCTTATGAGTGAGTTTTTACCATTTTTGTGATTTAAGTCTTTGTATTGATGTGCTCATTGCACTTTACATTCAGTCTTGTTTTCTTTTGCACCTGTTATGGCAATGTATGTTGTTTCTGTCGCATTCTGGTTGTTTTCCTCAGTGGCTGCATTGCATATTTAAATTGGGACTACGGACCGAGATCTGGGAGCTTTCCCCCTATACTGCATTGCATATTTAAATTGGGACTACAGACCGAGATCTGGGAGCTTTCCCCCAGTACTGCATTGCATATTTAAATTGGGACTACGGACCGAGATCCTGGAGCTTTCTCCCCGTACTGCATTGCATATTAAAATTGGGACCACAGACGGAGATCCGGGAGCTTTCCCCATGTACTGCATCATATATTTAAATTGGGACTACGGACGTATTCCAGGAGCTTTCCCCCTGTACTACATTGCATGACAAATTCTGAGTTACGGACTGAGTTCCGATGGATATATCATTGAGGAGATTTGGACCGAAAGATATATATATATATATATATATATATATATATATATATATATATATATATATATATATATATTGAAAAGTATAGCTGTAAAGCAAATATCTCCAGGAAAAGTTACGTTTGGAGGACTTCTATTTCGAAAGTATATTTGAAAAGTAATTGTCTTGCAGAAAAACGATATTTGAAAGAGCAGTATTTGGGAAAGTATAGTTGAACACCACGTATTTTGATGATATTTGAATGAGAAGTATTTGGGAAAGTATATTTGAACACCACGTATTTTGAAGGGACTATGTTTTAAAGATTTCTCTTTATAAAAATATATAAATATACATTCAGAGAAAGTATGTTTCAAAGAAGAAATTTCTATATTCCGAAATAATTATATCTTTAAAGCTTTTGAAATAAACTCACGATTTAAAGGTTTTCACTCGAAGGTTTGACCAACTTTATTGAGTTTATTGGCTAAGGCCTGACGTGAATAAATTGATGCAGTGCTGAGTTGCTTGTATTTTATTGGGTTGTTATTCCCGGCATTTGTCCTGTATTCTTTCCATTCT
The DNA here is from genome assembly GCA_005239525.1 of Nicotiana knightiana. Taxonomy (NCBI): domain Eukaryota; kingdom Viridiplantae; phylum Streptophyta; class Magnoliopsida; order Solanales; family Solanaceae; genus Nicotiana; species Nicotiana knightiana. Next base: position 28,781 of record ML387357.1, on the reverse strand, counting down.
CTTTGCGTACTTCTGTTATGCTGTCCATTGACGGTAATTATTGAATTTTATTCAGTATTATTCGATCGTACCGTTAATTATATTGAAAACGCTTTAGATAGAGATTATGTTTCGGTCATTTGTACATTTATGTCTTTTTACTTATTAGACCAGTGGTGTCTTGACTAGTCCTCGTCACTACTTCATCGAGGTTACTCTTGATACTTACTGGGCACCGCTGTGGTGTGCTCATACTACACTTCTGCGCATTTTTGTGTGCAGACCCAGTTAATTGTTGTTATTAGCTGCGTGGATCATTGATGAGGAGACTCAAGGTAAACCTGCTGCTGCGTTCGCAGGCTTCAGAGTCACCTTCCTATTTATGTCAACTATACTTATTATTTCTAGACAGTTGTATTTAGATTCGGTTGAAAGATGTCGTAGAACTTATGACTTGTATTTACCGGATTTGGAAAATTGTAAACTCTGTCAAGATTTCTATATCGAGACTGTTATAATTCCTTTATTATTGTTGTTGTTCAGTGGAAATGTTAGTCTTACCTAGTCCCTAAGACTAGGTGCCATCAAGATACCTAACACAGGGAAATTTGGGTTGTGACAAGTTGGTATCAGAGCTCTAGGTTCATAGGGTCTACGAGTCATAAGCGAGTTTAGTAGAGTCTTGCGGGTCGGTACGGAGACGTCTGTACTTATCTTCGAGGGGCTACAGAACTATTAGGACAATTTCACTTCCTTCATTCCTATCGTGCGAATTCATTGATCTTGAAGTTTGAAATTATCGATCCATTTTTCTCACTGACGGTGATAACACGACCGCAGTTCTTGATGATATTACCTGAAGTAAACGTCGCTAGGGTCAGAGAAAGAGGCTGACAAGGAGCACGTGCCATAATTAAGATGCCTACTAGAGCAGCCGTTGAGGAGTCGTCAGAAGTTCTAGTTGGGGGACAGGTACTGGGGGTGCCTGTTTCTCCCCCGGACTTCAGGAGGCCTGGGCATAGTTTTTGAGTATAATTGGTACATTAACTCAGGCAGGGTTGATTCTAGTGCACCAGTTGCTTCACAGATCAGGGGAGGAGTTCAGACTCCCACCATCTATAGTCCAGATCAGTGAGATCATATTTATCAGGTTCTAGTTGTCATGGCAGCACGACATGTGGTTTCAGTTCAGCCCGTGGTTAGGGCAGTGGCATCGAAGGAAGAATACCTTGGACTTGAGAGGTACATGAAGTACCACCCTTTTATCTTTCAGTGGATTGGCGGCAGATGGTGCCCATGGTTTCCGGGGGGAGTGTCATTACATTCTTCGCATTTCGGGTGTTGTGGAGATGAGCGGGATTGTTTTTGTCACGTCTCAGGTTCAGAGTAGTGGGTTGATCAGTGGTGGCGGCATATGAGTTGGGGTAACCTGGCCGAGTTAGCTTCACTAGCATGGATTCAGTTTTCGGAGATGTTTTGAGGGAGGTTGCACCTCAGTTCCTTGGAATGTACGGCGCGCGAAGTTTGAGCAGTTGCGTCAGGGCGCTATGTCACTATTGGAGTATGCCGTTAGATTCAATGAGTTGTAAAATATACACCTCGCTTGGTTACTTTAGTTAGGAGATGAGTCCATCAAGTCATTGAGAGATTCAGATATGATATTCGGTTCAGTGGGACTCGAGGATTAGAGTGGGATGCCTCGTTTCAGTAAGTAGTAGGCATCGCTCGCCGGTTAGAGAGCATGTGGGATCGGGAGCGAGAGGATAGACGAGATCAGGGAGAGATTTCCGGGAGGCAATGAGGCCTCGTAGATAGAAGGAATCTACTATTACTTATTATGGAACCAAGGTACGTCATGGTAGAGAATTTTGGGTCAACCAGTCCAGTTTGCATTACCAGCTTCGCATGGTGGCTTTTCAGGTACTCATAGGTCTCAGAGGATCCGTATTGTATGTTTTCCACAGCCACGTCGGCAGAGAGATTGTTTTCATTGTGGAGATATTAGCCACAGGGTGAGAGATTATTCCAGGATTCACGTAGGTGTGTTATAGCAGGGTATTCAGGTGGGTAGAGGGCACCCAAGAGGGGGAGGCTCGACCCGTTGATGTGATCCATATAGTTGGCTAGAGGCCGTTGTGCCAGATATCATCACCCAAGTATGTCTTGATGTGCTAAAGTGGGGTACCAATTGTATTTCCCAATAGTTCTGTTGGTCAGGACGAGTTTCCCTTATTTGTTGTTTCATTTATGAGTGAGTCTCATGTTTTGCACTTTATTTTTGTGTTTGCTCCTGTTGGGAGATTATATGACTAGTATCCCGTGTCTATTGTTGTTTTATTCATCCTTGCTAGTGGTGAAACTGGAAGTGAGTCCTTGTTGTTCTTCGTGGTAAGCTTTATGTGATTTTCCTGAGTATTTTGTTTACGAGCTGTGATTTGATACTCCATCGAGATGTGAGTTCAGTTAGAATTATGACTTTCATCAGCTGAGATGAGTTAATGGAGAAATTTCTATTGGTATGATATATTTTCGATACGTGATTTAGAGTTGAGGGTGAGGTCCTCGTGATATTTGTGATTCGATATATTTAGACCGGGCTGAGTACCGCAGTGGAATTTTATCAGGATGGAATACTTGTGATTTGTTCATATGCTTTGCTTCTTCATTGTTATATTGCTTTTGGTGAGTCAGTATAGATAGAGAGTTATGCCTATGGGCTTGTTTGATAGTTCCTTTATATGTTTCTATCTTCATATTCATCCATTTCGTTATGTGTTTTCCTTAGTTTAGTTTGCGAGATATGTGCCCGGTGTTGTTAGTTATTGCTTGGTGAGTTAGGTGTTTAATAATGAAGTTTTCATGTTCATTGCATCATTAACAGTATTATGGGGGTTGGAAACAGAGTTCTTCCATATGTGGGGCTAATTGCCAATGTTGAGTTGATTTCGGGCAGTTATTGTGATCAAAAGTGCTATTTGAGCCTATGTGTGATGTGCTATGTTGTGTGGTCGTGCCTTATGGGTGTAGACCTGAGTCGATGTAGCTGGTTGAGGCTAATGCCGGATATGGATTTAGAATAAGGTCTTTTGAGAAATGAGTAGAAGGTGAGAAAGTGAGGTATGAGGCTTATCGGTGGTGATGTGAAGGCTATATTGCAGTTGTGATTGTTCCGTCAGGCTTAGGTGGGTATGGGTGACGTGGGATCACCCGCGGGTATGTGTTAGAAGTATACAATCAGTGATATGATGAGTTCAAGGTGAATCTTGGTACGTTCGAGGACGAACGTTAAGAGGGGGAGATTGTGATGACCCAAAAGGTCATCCCATCTTTTTCCCCGCTAATTCTGTGTTTCGAGGTCGTGAAAACCTTCTTCCATCTCACCTTGATTTGCGTGCACAACCCGGGCGTGTAGCCGGGAAGCCTTTATGCGAAAAACTGATAAAAATGATAATTTTATATTAGAAATTGGAATAAAGTTGACTTCGGTCAATATATTTGGTAAACGGATCCGGACCCGGACCCGGACCCGGACCTGTGATTTGATGGTCCCGAAGGGTCCGTAGGAAAATATGGGACTTTGTCATATGCCCGGAATCGAATTCCGAGGTCCCAAGTCCGAGAAATGAATTTTTAATAGAAATTGTTTTCTGAAAATAAAATAGGTTTTTGAAAATAAAATTATATGTGAAACCTGTGGTATCAGGACCGTATTATGGTTCCGGAGCCCGGTACAGGTACGACATAATATTTGTGCCATATCTGTGAAGTTTGGTAAGAAACGAACTTCATTAGATGTGATTCGGACCGTAAATGCAAAATTTAATGTTCAAAGAAGTTTTGAGGAATTTCATTGATTTTTGGTTTTATTCATCGTTTTAGTGTTGTTTTATGTGGTATGAAACCTCGAGCGAGTCCGTGTTAGGTTATATGTCTTGTTTGTGGGATTAGATGGGGTCCCGGGGGCCTCGGATGTGTTTCAGATGGGCTACGGGGCATTTTCCTTTAACTTTGAACTGCTGTCTTCTGGTGTTTGAAGTCCTTCATCGCGATCGCAGTGCTTCCTTCGCGATCGCGATGTATCTTTGCTGGTCACCCAAAATTTTGTCTACGCGATCATGTAAAGGCCTTCGCGATCGCGTAGCTCCACCTTTCTCCCTTCCGCGTTCGCGTGACCATCTCGGCGATCGCGCAGTAAAATCTTGGCAGCCTTCCTTTTTCCTCTTCGCGTTCGCATAACTTCATTCGCGATCGCAGAAGATAACCTACTGCTTATATGCGATCGCATAAGTTATTCCGTGATTGCGTAGAGCATTTTAGGCCAGCAACCATTTCTTTCTACACGATCGCGTCTCGTTTTCTGCGATCGCGATGAACAAAACACCTGGGCAGAACAGTTTATAACCTCAAAAATCGGGGTTTCACCATTTTAAACATATTTTGACTTCTAGAACTCGGTTTTAGGCGATTCTTTGAGGGGTTTTCACAAAAATAGAATGGGTAAGTGTTCTTCCACTATAATTAATTATATTTCATGAATTAGTTCTTGTTTTTATTATTTAATTTGTGTTTTGGGTTTAGGGAATTGTGGGTTTTGAAACAAAATTTCTAAAATGAAAAATCATGATTTGAACGACCAAATGTTATCAGAATTGGATAAATTTAGTATGGGTGAACTCGTATCGGAATTATTAAAATTTTTCGAGTTCCGAGGTGAGGGAGCGGGGGTCGACTTTGGGTCGATTTTTATATTTTGTAAAGATTGAAAGTTTATTATTTGAAATAGTTCCTTATACGTTTTATATGTATTTTGAAGTTGTTTTAGTTGATTTTGAGTCGTCCGGAGGCCTTTCCGCTCGAGAATTCTATTTTTGAGTACCTGGTTGTCGTCTTTGAGGTAAGTATCTTGCCTAACCTAGTATGTGGGAACTAACCCTTAGGATTGAGTCTTCTATGTTGATTGTAGCTCGTGTACGCGAGGTGACGAGTGCGTACTCAGACTTATTTACAAATAGATTGCCCTTTTAGGATTTTTAGGTCCTTATGGTTCCCCATCTATAAATTGAAATTGTTATATCCGAATTCCTGATTTCTAGTTTCATCTCTTCCTGCTCAAATTAGAAGTTATTTTCCTAGAATTCCTTTTTTCTTATTTAATCTTAATTGACTTAAATGAAGACTTTGCCTTTCCTACCGTTATACTATATCTTTCTTCATGCACTGCCTATGTGACTAAAACTAGTAATTCTCACCCTATAATGGTCTAAAAGTAATTGGAATATCTATACGTTGGTGTCAAGCATGCCTGTGAGTCNATTGATGTTTTAGACGTCAATACCACACAAGAAGATAGGTTAATTTGTGTGGTATCCAATTTTTCGAGTGCTGTCTCTCTAGAAGAACCTGGTTCTTATTTGTGTTCCAACTTCTACTGTTGCAGAATAATAAAAGCAGTAAAGTAAAAAACACAGAGATTTTTACCTGGAAAACACCTGGCTCAAAAGGTGAAAAAACCACGACCTACTCCTCAGTAGGATTTGCTAAAACTCTTCACTAAAACTCTAAGCCAAACGGACTTACAAAATAAACTCTTTTGTAATCCTAGGACTAACTGTAATCCCTTCGTAGTAACTAGCCTCTAGCTAATTTCTACAAGCTTCAAGTTAACTATAACTTGAACAATGTGTACCTATTACAATTGCTTCTATGAAAGTTGAAAAGATACAATATTAAATCGCCTACTACAACCAACTAGACTCAATGACAAAAAGATGGAANCTCAAACTCTTCACTAAAACTCTGAGCCAAACGGACTTACAAAATAAACTCTTTTGTAATCCTAGGACTAACTCTAATCCCTTCGTAGTAACTAGCCTCTAGCTAATTTCTACAAGCTTCAAGTTAACTATAACTTGAACAATGTGTACCTATTACAATTGCTTCTATGAAAGTTGAAAAGATACAATATTAAATCGCCTACTACAACCAACTAGACTCAATGACAAAAAGATGGAACTGGTTCTTATAGATGGTCTGTAGCCTTTGTATCGCACAGTAATTCTTCTTGCAAAATATTTGGGAATTTTTCTTTCAATTCTTGATAAATTTCTTCTTTTGTGCGTTGGTGATTCAAACAAGAATACTTCAATTATTTATAGAGTCAGTTGTTGAGTTTGTCGTTCAGTTCTAGTACAACTCTTCCTGGGAGAAAGAGTTCGTATTAAACTCAACTTCCTTTTTCATTACTGTCCTTGCTGCATTCAACTTCTATTCTCTTATCAATTTGCAACCTTTTCGCATTAGGAGACACTCTCTTTGTTCATTGATACTTCACAATCGCATTCATCTCTTATGCATATATGGTTCATGTGCCAACGCGTCAGGTCAAGTATGTGTTCTCTGATGGACATGGTTCAACTGGTCAGACATTTTTCAATCTTCAAAACTATGCAGTGACTTGGGTCAACAAATTCTCCCTTTTTGATGATGACAAACTCTGTGCTTCTCCCTGTATACACTTCAAACACTTTGTATGTTTTTTAAGCATTTATCATAGAGAAACCATGTTCATTATTAGGTTATAAATGTCACTTGTAATATAAAAACACATGTCTTCCCCCTTTTGGCATCATCAAAAATTTTGCAAAATGATAAACTTACCAGAGTTGTTAACAATTACTAATGGCCATTGAGGCAACTGCAGGTGCAAACATGATTAATCATCATAAGAAACCAATAAATGTAAGCTATCTAAGAAATTGAGACAAGTCAATAACAAAACAACAAAAAATCATTGATTAGGAACGAACATCACACACCATACAAAAAAACAAAAAACAACCATAACCATGAGCAAGACAGAATAAAAACAACAGGAACACGTCCCGAACTGGGCACTAAAAGTGGGTTTAGGTAGCTCTGGACAACCTAAGGATAGGAAGGTGCAGAGGAGGTTGTGGTCTTAGTTTGTAGAAGAGAAAGCATCTGGTTAAGAACACCCTCGTTCTTTTCCTTCTCTTTTGCTAATTCAGCCCTGAGAGCATCCCGCTCAGTTTCAACCTCAATCAAACGAGATTTCAAATGAAGGATCTTCATATCCTTGATCTTGCTTTCCTGCACCAGAGTTCTGACTTTGCTGTTGACCTACTGCTTCCTAGATGAACCAGGTTCATCTGATGAACCAGGTTCATCTACAGGAACATTGACAGTATAATCGCAAGTCAGCAAAGTATCCTTCCCAAAATAGTCCTTGGCAGTAGCCATCTCAGCCTTTTTCACAGGAACATCAAAATGAGCAAGCACAACTGTTAGAATAAAGCCATATGGGATTGCATGTGCTTTTGTTCCATTCACAACTCTGTCCAAGAGTTGGATGATGAAGGTTGGCCAGTTGATGTGCTTTCCCCTATACAAACACTCCATCAAGGTCGGATCCATATAGTTGGCTATGTGCCTTCGTTCTTGTCGTGGAAGCAAGAACTTGATGACAAACTTGAAGAACACCTTATGCTATGGCTTCATTTCACTTTTGTAGACTGGACTGGGTTCAATTTCACTTTCATTGTCACTGAAGAATCTGGTAATGTTGATTGCTGAGGCTATCCCATCCAAACTAGGCCATCTTTTCCTAGTGTAATCTTCATAACCCTCAGCAGGAATGTGCAGAATTTCTCCCAGCTCTTTAGCATCAAAGGAGACTTGAATTTCTTTGACTGTGGTAGTGACCCTGCCGTCCTTGACCACTGCATTACCCTTGAACTCCACCAGTTCAGCTCTAGCCAATCTTCCTTCCATGTGAAGGACCATGTTCTTCCACCAATGAACATCCAATGTGTCCAGTAGGTATCGCATCCCAGGTTCTTCAAGATCCTTTAACAACTTTCCCTTCAGAATTGTTCGTTTGCCAAACAAGGTGATTCTGTCAGTCACCTCACCAACTTCCCCCTCATCTTCTCCACTCCACTCTTTATCATCATCTTTCTGAACGACCTTCATTTTTCTTGCCTTGGACCTGGTCCTTTTACCAATTCTTGTAGGTGTGGCAGACACTGTAACTGACTTCTTTGAAGAAGCCTTAGCCCTTTTTGATTTTGGTGCCTCAACCACAACAGGAGCAGTATGCTCCTCATGATGGAACAGGTCCATCATATCCTCTCAACCACAACAGTCTCCACAAGCTCTCCTACTTTAGCCTTTCCCTTTGCAGCTTTCTTTTTCTTTCTCTCTAGTAGAGCCCTCTCAAACATTTCTTCTTCCTATCTCACAGCACTACGTGTAGCACACACCTTAGGAACAGAAGCATCAACAGCTACATAAGCTTTCCTCTTCTTAGAATGAACTGGGTTAGTAGCCATCTTGGACTTCTGAGTCCTCCTTTTCTTGGGGTTATAGGACTCCCCAAGTTTCCTTAGCCTGTCAGCCAACGTCTCGTCCCTTGATGAAACAAGTTGATCTGCTCCTTCCTTCAAGCTTGCTAAACCTGCCGCTGCTTCCTCGACTACACTTCCCCCTAACTTTGTGACATCTTCTCCAACCTTCTCAAGAATGGGACCACAGATAGCCAATGTGGTACCATCCTCCTCAAATCCCTCTCTCTCAAGAAATTTACCTTTTCCCAATTTTCTTTACCTACTCGGCACTTCAACATCAACTACCGACCCAACCAGAAAAAACATATTCTCAGCATTAACAGATTCAGAAATAGCATCAAGATTACCTTGTTCAGAATTTGATGAACCACGTGCTTCATCCTCGTTGGCTGATTTAAAAGATTCACTTGATGATTCAGAATTATTATCCTTTTTAGCCTGCAGAATTTCCTCCAAGAATCTTGCACGGGACCCAGAAGCCACTGATTTTCTGGCAAGAACCTTTACACGACGACCACGGGGGGCTGGGTTAGGATTAGATGTGGGTTCGGGAATATGAGGGTTTTCAGGGGTTGAGGTTTTTTCTGGTGATTGAGAATTGTATACAGATGGAGAATTTGAATCTGATTCATAAAGCCCTCCATCATAATCACGATCTGGCGATGAAGAAGAAGAAGCAGGTGGTGGTGAAGACATGATTACAAGTGTTGTTAGGAAGAAAAGAAAAGTGATCAGTTTTGGGTAGAAGAATAATGATATTGGTTCGACTTATTAGGTTATTAAGAAAGGAGTTAATGATTGTCTTTTATAAGTTGTGGCTATTAATTATACAACCGGTAGAATTTTTATTCAAGTGAGAGTCTAATAGTCGTAGGTGTATCATTGATTAGACAGTTAAGAGTTCCCTACCTCTAGGATAATTAAGTACTGATGGGACTTCTTGGAACGGGTTCATTTAGGGATTAGTACAAAGAATTCGAAAAGAACCAAATATAGATAGAATTCTGCTCATGTGTGACTGTAATTAGTTCAATAATTATATGGAGATGAGCACGTACCTTGTCAATCAGATGAACCAGGTTCATCGTGTTAAAGTCCTTAATTTTCCTCAATTTACAAAGATAGAGAAACATCATTAGCAACCACAGAATCATATTAATACATGGAAAGAGAGTATGACAGTAAAGTCATGATGCTGACCAAATGATTAGTCTGGTTGATTATCTATGCTAGTGTTTCTAGCCAAAAAAAAAAAATTCATTTTTTTTTTCAATCAGGTGATTTTAATCATCCCTAATTCAAGCCTGTTTCTCTTAAAATGCTCCCTACTTAGTGCTTTAGTAAAGATATCTGCAATTTGTTGATTAATAGCACAAAATTCAATTGAGATCATTCCTTTTTCATAGTTATCCCTCAGGAAATGGTGCCTAGCATCTATGTGCTTAGTTTTCTTATGATGAACCGGGTTCTTCGTCATACTAATGGCACTAGTGTTATCACTGAAAATAGGAATGCATCCCACATCTATACCAAAGTCCATGAGTTGTTGTTTGATCCAAAGAAACTGAGCACAACAAGAGGCTGCAGCCACATATTCAACCTCAACAGTAGACAAAGCTACTGAATTCTGTTTCTTGGTGGCCCAAGACATAAGGCAGGAGCCCAAAAAGTGAGCCATGCCTGAAGTACTCTTCCTGTCAACCAGGAAACCTGCATAATCAGCATCAAGATATCCTACAAGGTCGAAATTACTACCTTTAGGATACCAAAGGCACAAATCGGTGGTGCCTTTCAAATATCTCAAAATTCTTTTCACTGCAGTGAGGTGGGACTCCTTTGGATTTGCTTGAAACCTACCACACAGTCCCACTCGGAACACAATATCAGGTCTACTAGTAGTGAGATATAATAGAGACCCAATCATCCCTCTGTATACATTCTGATCAACGGATGAACCAGGTTCATCCACATCCAATTTTGTAGCTATGACTATGGGAGTGTCTATTTCCTTTGAGTCTTCCATTATAAACTTCTTGAGCAATTCTTTCACATACTTTTATTGGTGGATCATTGTTCCATTTGAGTTTTGCTTGATTTAGCCTAAGAAGAAGTTTAGCTCACCCATCATACTCATCTAAAACTCACTCCCCATAAGCATAGAAAATTCCTTGCTCAATTTTTCAGAAGTCGCCCCAAATATAATATCATCTACGTATATTTGCACAACTAGGAAATCCTTACCATTTTCCTTTAGGAACAAGGTACTGTCAATTTTGCCTCGTTTGTACCCATGTTCTAGCAGGAATTTTGATAATCGTTCATACCATGCTTTTGGTGCTTGTTTGAGACCATACAGAGCCTTGTCGAGTTTGTATACGTGGTCAGGTGACTCCTTGCTTTCAAAACCTAGAGGCTGCTTGACAAATACATCTTCCTTCAAATAGCCATTGAGAAAGGCACTCTTAACATCCATCTGATGAAGAGTGAATTCCATGTGTGCAGCAAATGCTATAAGAAGTCCGATTGCCTCCAGTCTTGCCATAGGGGAAAAGGTCTCATCATAGTCAATTCCCTCTTCTTGAATATACCCTTGAACAACTAGTCTTGCCTTATTTCTTTTAACAGTTCCATCCTCATCGAGCTTGTTCCTGAAGACCCACTTGGTGCCAATCACTGATCTGTCTAGTGGCCTGGGTACCAAGTGCCATACTTGACTTCTTTCNCCTTATTCCTTGTAACAGTTCCATCCTCATCGAGCTTGTTCCTGAAGACCCACTTGGTGCCAATCACTGATCTGTCTAGTGGCCTGGGTACCAAGTGCCATACTTGACTTCTTTCTAATTGATTAAGCTCTTCTTGCATGACATTTACCCAATCAACATCTTGTAGGGCTTCCCCGATGTTCTTTGGTTCGATCACGGATAGTCAGGCATCAAACGCACACAGATTTTTCAAGGATGATATTGTTTTGATTCCAGATGTCAAATCTGTTATGATGTTATCAAGAGGGTGAGAACTCTGATATATGTGTGGTTTGAGTACCAGCTGTTCATTCCTAGACAATTCCATGGTGTCTTGTTGCTGTGGAGCAGGAGCAAGGTCAGGTTGCATATGTTGAATTTCCCCTGTCATGTTGCTTGGGGTAGTTGAACCTGGTCCATCACCTGCTCCACCTTCCATGTTTTCTTCAATGTGATCACTGCTTCTCACCTGTCCAAGCTCCTCGTCTTCTTGTTCCTGTCTCTCAGAAAGAGTGTTAGTTTCATCAAAGACAACATGCACACTTTCTTCTACACACATAGTTCTTTTATTGTATATTTTATAATCTTTGCTATGTGATGAATATCCCAAGAACACTCCCANTACTTTCTTCTACACACATAGTTCTTTTATTATACACTTTATAAGCTTTGCTATGTGATGAATATCCCAAGAATACTCCCTCATCACTTCTGGGGTCAAATTTTCCTAGGGAATCTTTGCCATTATTATGCACAAAACACTTGCATCCAAAAGCCCTAAGGTGGGATATGTTTGGCTTTCTCCCTTTCAGTAATTTATAGGGAGTTTTTTGTACCAGAGGTCTGGTCATGCATCTATTGATTATGTAACAAGCAATGTTTATTACTTTAGCCCAGAAGCTGTGAGGTAGTTTGCTAGATAGAAGCATGGTTCTTGCCATGTCTTCAAGAGTTCTGTTTTTCCTTTCAACAACCCCATTTTGCTGTGGGGTTCTAGGAGCAGAAAAGTTATGATTAACACCATGTTCATCACAGAACTCAGCAAACTTAGCATTCTCAAATTCAGTACCATGGTCAGATCTTATTGATGCTAGTTGATGTCCTAATTGATTTTGAGTTTTCTTGACAAATGAGGTGAACATATCAAATGCTTCATCCTTAGATGCCAGGAATAAGGTCCAAGTGAACCTTGAATAATCATCAACTAGCACCATCACATATCTCTTACCACCTCTACTCAGAGTTCTCATAGGACCACATAGATCCATATGAACCAGTTCCAACGTCCTGGTGGTACTGACTATTTTCTTACTTTTGAAAGAGGACCTTACCTGCTTCCCCCTGGCACATGCCTCACAAACTTTGTCCTCCTTGAACTTAATGTTAGGAAGTCCTACCACTAAGTCCTTAGAGACTAGTTTGTTAAGCTGAGTTAGACTCGCATGACCAAGTCGTTTGTGCCACAGGAGGGGATCACTGTCCAACACACTTAGGCAAGTGAGTTCATTTTCAGACAGTGTGGACAAGTCTATGACATAGATGTTATTCATTCTTTTTCCCTGCAAAACAATCTTGTCAGTAAGCAGGTTGATCACAAAACATTTTATGGAAGTGAAAGTGACAAGGTTACCTATGTCACACAGTTGTGACACACTGATTAGGCTATATTTCAAGCCATCTATCAGATACACATGTTTAATGGATAGTGTGTCATCCTTACCTACCTTACCAACCCCAATAATTTCACCTTTCTTTCTGTTTCCAAAGGAGACATTTTCCCCTTTGAGACTTGCAAGTGAAAGGAACTGTTCCATGTTCCCTGTCATATGCTTTGAGCAGCCACTATCCAAATACCAAATTTTGCTGCCTCCTCTCACTTGAACCTCTNTCAGTACCATGGTCAGATCTTATTGATGCGAGTTGATGTCCTAATTGATTTTGAGTTTTCTTGACAAATGAGGTGAACATATCAAATGCTTCATCCTTAGATGCCAGGAATAAGGTCCAAGTGAACCTTGAATAATCATCAACTAGCACCATCACATATCTCTTACCACCTCTGCTCAGAGTTCTCATAGGACCACACAGATCCATATGAACCAGTTCCAACGTCCTGGTGGTACTGACTATTTTCTTACTTTTGAAAGAAGACCTTACCTGCTTCCCCCTGGCACATGCCTCACAAACTTTGTCTTCCTTGAACTTAATTTTATGAAGCCCTACCACTAAGTCTTTAGAGACTAGTTTGATTAGCTGATTTTGACTTGCGTGACCAAGTCTTTTGTGCCACAGGACGGGATCACTGTCCAACACACTTAGGCAAGTGAGTTCATTTTCAGACAGTGTGGACAAGTCTATGACATAGATGTTATTCATTCTTTTTCCCTGCAAAACAATCTTGTCAGTAAGCAGGTTAATCACAAAACATTTTGTGGAAGTAAAAGCAACCAGGTTACCTCTGTCACACAGTTGTGATACACTGATCAAGCTATATTTCAAGCCATCTATTAGATACACATGTTCAATGGATCGTGTGTCATCCTTACCTACCTTACCAACCCCAATGATTTCACCTTTCTTTCCGTTTCCAAAGGAGACATTTCCTCCTTTGAGACTTTCAAGTGAAAGGAACTGTTCCATGTTCCCTGTCATATGCTTTGAGCAGCCACTATCCAAATACCAAATTTTGCTGCCTCCTCTCACTTGAACCTCTATTCTTCATGTGATTCCTCATCGGATTCTCCAATTTCCATGAGCGCCTGATCTTCATTCTCACCATCTTCTGATTCTTCATCTGAACTTTCCCCCCAAGCAGCAACCATAGCTTTTGTTGTGGTTTTCTTGGGTTAGACCTGTTCCTTCTTCCTGTTCCTTATTTCATATATCTTCTTTTTCCATTCTACTTCCCACTGAGGACAATTTTCGATGAGATGGTCAATCTTATCACATTTGTAGCATCCCTCGTTGGTTGGCCTTTCTAGAGCTTTTTCTTTGTTGTAGTTTCCTCCTCTAGAGATGCCCTTCTTCCTCATGAGAAAGTCTCTAAATTCTTTGGTAATCATGGGCATCTCATCTTCCTCCAAATCTGCTCCCTCAGTGATTCTTAGTGCTAGACTCCTCTCCTTCTTTGGACCATCTATCTTCATTGTATGCCTTGTGAGTTCATAGGCAGTGAGGTTTCCAATCAGCTCATCCAATCTCAGGGTTGCCATATTTTGGGATTCCTGGATAGCAGTGATTTTGCTTTCCCAGGAAATAGGCAAGACCCTTGTCAGGATCTTCTCAACCCTGTCCTCTTCAAGAATGACTCTTCCAAGAGACTTCAGTTCATTAGTCAAGGTTGTGAACCTTGTGTACATCTCTTGGATAGTCTCTCCTTCTTTCATAGTGAAGTTTTCATACTGAGAGTATAGTAGAGTACCTCTTGACCTTTTTACCTGAGGTGTTCCTTCATGGGCTATTTTCAAGGTATCCCAGATCTCTTAGGCAGTGGTGCATCTTTGGATTCTGCTGTACTCGTCTGGACCTAGTCCACATACTAGCCACTTTTTGGCCTTTGCATTCTTCTCCCATTTCTTCAGATCCTCAATAGTGCAGGCAGCTCTAGTCTTTGGTACATTTATACCTTCAGCAGTCTTCATCATGGTAGCTAGAAGACCATCAGTGACTACGTCCCAGAGTTCATAATCTTCTCCAATCAGGTGGTCCTTCATCCTGTTTTTCCACCAAGAGTAATACTGGACATTGAAGAGTGGTGGCCTTGCAGTTGATTGACCCTCCCAGTTTTCAGGTGGTGCACTCATTTTGATCTTTTCCAAGGTGTTAACCTTATCAAGGATAACCCGCTCTGATACCAATTGATGTTTTAGACGTCAATACCACACAAGAAGATAGGTTAATTTGTGTGGTATCCAATTTTTTGAGTGCTGTCTCTCTAGAAGAACCTGGTTCTTCTTGGTGCTTCAACTTCTACTGTTGCGGAATAATAAAAGCATTAAAGTAAAAATACAGAGATTTTTACGTGGAAAACACCTGGCTCAAAAGGTGAAAAAACCACGACCTACTCCTCAGTAGGATTTGCTCAAACTCTTCACTAAAACTCTGATCCAAATGGACTTACAAAATAACCTCTTTTGTAATACTAGGACTAACTCTAATCCCTTCGTAGTAACTAGCCTCTAGCTAATTTCTACAAGCTTCAAGTTAACTCTAACTTGAACAATTGTACCTATTACAATTTCTTCTATGAAATCTAAAAAGATACAATATTAAATCGCCTACTACAACCAACTAGACTCAATGACAAACAGATGAAACTGGTTCTTCTAGCTGGTCTATAGCCTTTGTATCACACAGTAATTCTGCTTGCAAAATCTCTGGGAATTTTGCTTTCAATTCTTGATAAATTTCTGCTTTTGTGCATTGGTGATTCAAACAAGAATACTTCAATTATTTATAGAGTCAGTTGTTGAGTTTGTCGTTCAGTTCTGGTACAACTCTTCCTAGGAGAAAGAGTTCGTATTAACCTCAACTTCCTTTCTTCGTTACTATCCTTGCTGAATTCAACTTCTATTCTCTAATCAATTTTGCAACCTTTTTGCATTAGGAGACAATCTCTTTGTTCATTGATACTTCACAATCGCATTCATCTCCTATGCATATGCAGTTCATGTGCCAACGCGTCAGGTCAAGTATGTGTGCTCTGATGGACCTGGTTCAACTGGTCAGACATTTGTCAATCTTCAAAACTATGCAGTGATTTGGGTCAACATATAGAATCGTTGCTATATTTGCCTTGTTTTCCCCTCGTTATGCTGTTTCTCTTTGTGCTTGGCATTCCTTTTAGTGGCTACTTCTTATGAGTGAGTTTTTACCATTTTCGTGATTTAAGTCTTTGTATTGATTTACTCATCACACTTTGCATTCGGTCTTGTTTGCTTTTGCGCTTGTTGTAGCAATGTATGTTGTTTTTGTCGCATTCTGGTTGTTTTCCTCAGTGGCTGCATTGCATATTTAAATTGGGACTATGGACCGCGATCCGGGAGCTTGCCGCCTGTACTGCATTGCATATTTAAAATTGGACTACGGACCGAGATAAGGGAGCTTTCCCCCTGTACTGCATTGCATAGTTAAATTAGGACTACAGACCGAGATCCGGGAGCTTTCCCCCTTTACTGATTGCATATTTAAATTGGGACTATGGACGGAGATCCGAGAGCTTTCCCCCTGTACTGCATTTTAATTTGGACTACGGATGTATTCCAGGAGCTTTTGCCCATGTACTGCATTACATGACAAATTCTGAGTTCCAGTGGTTTTATCATTGAAGAGATTTGGACCGAAAGATATATATATATATTGAAAAGTCTAGCTATAAAGGATTTATCTCTAGGAAAAGGTACGTCTGAAGGACTTCTATTTCGAAAGTATATTTGAAAAGTATTTGTCTTGCAAAAAAATGATATTTTAAAGAGCAGTATTTGGGAAAGTATATTTGAACACCACGTATTTTGAAGGGACTATGTTTTAAAAATTTCTCTTTATAAAAATATATAAATATACATTCAGAGTAAGTATGTTTGAAAGAAGAAATTTCTATATTCCGAAATAATTATATCTTTAAAGCTTTCGAAATAAATTCACGATTTAAAGGTTTTCACTCGAAGGTTTGACCATCTTTATTGAGTTTATTGGCTAAGGCCTGACGTGAATAAATTGATGCAGTGCTGAGTTGCTAGTGTTTTATTGGGTTGTGATTCCCGAAATTTGGCTTGCATTCTTTCCATTCTCTTTGAATATTTCTATTATGCTGTCCGTTGACTGTAATTATTGAATTTTCTTCCATATTATTCAATCGTACCGTTAGTTATATCGAGAAATCTTTAGATAGATATTATGTTTCGGTCATTTGTACATTTATGTCTTTTTACTTATTAGACCAGTGATGTCTTGACTAGTCCTCGTCACTACTTCACCGAGGTTAGTCTTGATACTTACCGGGCACCGATGTGGTGTGATCATAATATAGTTCTGTGCATTTTTGTTTGCAGACCCAGGTAATTGTTGTTATTAGCTGCGTGGATCGTTGATGAGGAGACTCAAGGTAAACCTGCTGCTGCGTTCGCAGGCTTCAGAGTCACTTTCCTGTTTATGTCAACAGTTCTTATTATTTCTAGACAGTTGTATTTAGCTTCCGTTGAAAGATGTCGTAGAGCTTATGACTTGTATTTACCGGATTTTGGGAAATTGTAAGCTCTTTCAAGATTTCTATATCGAGACTGTTATAATTCCTTTATTATTGTTGTTGTTCAGTGGAAATGTTAGGCTTACCTAGTCCCTAAGACTAGGTGCCATCACGATACCCAACAGAGGGAAATTTGGGTTGTGTCACAAACCTGCCTGAGAAAAACTCTCTATGAGGCCCACTAGACGGACCAGAGCATCCTAGAGTACTGGGGTGGCAACGAACCCCTCGGGAACCTGAGCTGGCCCAACCGGGACTATCTGGGCAGGAATCTCATCAGAAAATTCTACCTGAGGCTCCGCCACTGGGGCTGCTTATCTGGGTTGAGCTCTGCCCCTACCTCGGCCCCTAGCACGGCCTCGGCCTCTCGTAGGAGCTACAACTGGGACTCGGGCTACTGATCAGTGGATGAAGAAGCACGTGTTCTCGCCATCTGCAAGAGAATAGAATAGAAATTCAGTTAGTTTTGAATTCAAATCGCACGACAGAGAAGAATAGATGTGAAGTTATTCTTAAACTCTGCAGCCTCTGGGGGATAAGCACAGACGTCTCCATACTAATCCCTCCGACTCAACTAAGCTTGTCCGTGAATTTGTAAGACCTAATCAACCTAGTGCTCTGATACCAACTTGTCATGACCTGAATTTCCCAACATCGGGATCGTGATGGCGCTAACGTCGAACCCGCTAGGCAAGCCAACGTGAATATTTAATTTACCTTATTCCTTTACTTTTATATAATAACATGTGAAATACAACACTAACATAAATAAAAGTACAAAATGAAGCAAGGTATGTAAACTCAATGTAATGCCTTTACGAACTTTCACAAAAACCAATCCCATAATTTTTTGGAGTCATGAACTCACAGACCATCTATGAATAATACATATAAAGGTCTTAATGAAATAAGTACATCTATTTCTGAAATAACTAGAACAGAATACAAAAGAAGTAGGAAGGGACGCCAAGGCCTGTGGACGCCTGCAGGACTACCTCAGGGTCTCCACTGGACTGAAGGCATCAACCTCGATCTATGGTCTGTAGGGTCCTACACCGAGATATGCACAAAAGTGCAGAGTGTAGCATGAATACAACTGACCCCATGTACTGAGTAAGTGTTGAGCCTAACCTCGGAGAAGTAGTGACGAGGCTAGGACACGACATCTAAAGTCAACCTGTGCAGTTTAATAGTATACGAAGAAAAATAATACAACGAGAAATAAGCAGTTAAGCATAAAGGAAAAGGGGAACAGGCTGAGGGGAGGAAATATCAAATAATGGAAATAACGAGGTTAGACACAATTTAGATATCAATTTAAGCAACAGAATAGTAATACAAAAACAAGTGCACGACATCACCCTTTGTACTTTTACTCTCGTCCTCACCATCAGAATCAATATATTCGGCACGGCATCACCCTTCGTGCTTTTACCTCACAATATCATGGCACGACATTATCCTTCGTGCATTATCTCTCATATCATGTCACAACATCACCCTTCGTGCTTTTAAAATCACAATATTGGCACGACATCATCCTTCATGCATTAACATTCACTCAAAGTCTCACGCACGACATCACCCTTCGTGCTTTTACATTCTTCCTTACCCAAACACATCAAATGATAGAAATCCAATAAGGAACAATAACGGAGTAAACAGAAATAAAACCATAACGTCCCAGCAAGGCAGTAAACAGTGGAATTAATACCACCTGGCAAGGGAAAACAACTATATTCAATCTCACTTAGTACATAACTTCACATAAAAATCTTCAACTGAAAATAATACTCAACACCTATTCAATATCAAGGAATTTCCACTAACATGGATAACTATAAAGTAAAACTCAAATATTACTTACGAAAATCATATAAATCATAATATTCGACTCACGGACATACTTGACACCAACGTATAGGTACTCGTCACCTAACATATACGTTGAACATATATTTACATATAGCAAATAGGACACAACACCTTTTCCCTCAAGCTAAGGTTAAGCCAAACACTTACCTCAAATTCCACGACCAAACTCAAACCTCGATTACCGCTTTCCCTTTGAATTTGACTCCAATTCACTTGTATCTAGACATATTCAACTCAATAACATCAATAAATGCCAAACAATTCCATCCCATCGCTTAATTATAGGTTTTACATCATTCTTCCCAAAAAGTCAAAAATGGACCCTAGGCCCGCTTGGTCAAAACACGAGGTTCGGACTAAAACCCGATCACCCATTCACCCACGAGCCCGAATATGTAATTAGTTTTGGAATCCGACCCCAAATCGAGGTCTAAATTCCCAAATGTGTAAAATCCCTAATTCTCCTAAAATCCCTAATTTCTACCCCTGAAGAAAGAGATTTAGGCCTAGAAATCTAATGAGTGTTAATGAAAAATGAAGAAAATGAGATTAGAAACACGAACCTATGATTTGGTGATGAAATCCCTATTCAAAAATCTCCCAAGGTCAGATTCTATGGAAGAAAATATGAAAATGGGTCCATTCCCATTTTGCTACTGTTTTAAAAAAACTGGGCAAAAAAATAGCCTATGCGTTCGTGGCCAGGGCAGTGCGTTCGCATAGGCTTGACTTTACTGGCCTATGCGTTCGCGAGCCACGAGCCGCATTCGCACAGGGTTAAATCTACCCAGCCCCCAGCTCCCCTCCTAAGCTATGCGTTCGCATTGGACAAGCCACGTTCGCACAGGGTTGCTCTAGCCCAGCTGTGCGTTCGCGAGCCACTCTATGCGTTCACATAGAGTAAATCCTAGCCCCCTCCCCGTTTCTCATTGCGTTCGTGTGGGTTTCCACGCGTTCGCACAAGGTAAAAACCCAGACACCAGCAAATAGCAAAACACCAGAGTTTTCTAAGTCCAAACCACTCTGACACCTATCAAAAATTCACCCGAGCCCTCGGGGCTCCAAACCAAACATCTACAGCACCTTAAAAAATTCTACAGACTTACTCGTACGATCAAATTGCCAAAATAACGTCTTAAACAACGAATTTAGCATAGAAATCAAAGAAAAATATCAAAACTTTCAAAGTATCGAATTTCACAACTACGGGTCCGAATCACGTCAAATGACCTCCGTTTCTTACCAAATTTTATAGACATATCATGATTATCATATTGAACCTGTATCGGGTTCCGGAACCAAAATACGGGCCGATACCATAAATTTCAAATATAACCAAATTTTTAAAAACTCTTATATTTTCAGTAAAACAATTTCTTTCAAAAATTCATTTCACGAGTCCGGGGCCGTTTAACCAAAATGTTGACCGAAGTCGACTTAAATTTAATATTAAAGGCCAATTTAGCATTTTTTTTTCTAATTTTTCATATAAAAGCTTCCCGGCTATACGCCCAGGCTGCACACTCAAAATGAAGTGAGATAAAAGGAGGTCTTCAAGGCCTCGGAATGCCATTTTGACTTATAAAAATGAGAGATGATTTTTTTTGGGTCAGCACACATATTCAATCATTTTCTTTATGTGTTCCCTGAGTTCTAGCTTGCGGGATGTGTGCCCAGTGGTGTTAGTTGCGGCCTGGTGATTCGGATGTCTAATAATGAAGTATTTGTGTTTATTGAAACATTATCATTATTATGGGGATTGGAAATAGAGTTCTTTTAGATGTGAAGCTAATAGCCAGTGCTGGATTAATTTCACATAGCTATTATGATCCAAAGTGTTATTATGAGCCTATGTGTGGTGTGCTATATTGTGCGGTCATACCTCGGGGTGTAGTCATGAGTTGATGCAGCTGGTTGAGGCTGATGTCGGATATGGTTTAGAAACGAGTCTTTTGGAAATGAGTAGAAGGTGAGAAATTGAGGTATGAGGCTTATCGGAGGTGATAGGAAGGCTAAATTGCAGTTGTGATGGCATTATCAAGCTTATGTAGGTTGGGGTGATGTGGGATCACCCACGGGTGTGTGTTGGAAGTGCGCATTCAGTGATTGGATGAGTTCGAGGTGAATCTTGGCACATTTGAGGACGAACGTTTGTTTTAAGAGGGGGAGAATGTAATGAACCGACCGTCCGTTTTGTGAATTTAAGCTTCGTTCGGTGGCGTATGGTCTTGAACAACTTCACATTGTGTATATCGACCTGCGTGCGTGGTTGGATTCAGTTACTGGATAATCCGGAGTCGAATTGGAAGGAAAATTTCAATTTTTGAAGCTTAAGTGATGGAAGTTGACCGGAGGTTTTCTTTTGAGTAAACGAACTCAGAATGAGTTTTGGGGGATGCCAACAACTTCGTATAATGATTTTGGACTTAGGCGCGCTTCCGGAATTGGTTTTGGAGGTTTGTAGAGTAATTTGAGGTAATTCGGCGAAAGTTAGAATTTCAGCGATTTCGGCCAATAGGTGAAATTTTGATATCGGGCTCGGAATGGAATTCTGAGAGTGGCTGTAGGTCCGTTGTGTCATTTATGACGTTTCTGCAAAATTTGGCGTCATTCCGGGTTGAATTGATAGATTTTGGCACGAGTTTTGATATTTGAAGATTGGAAAATTTATACGTTTGATTTTTTGTTTGATTCGTCGTTTCAACGTTGTTTTATGTGATCTGAGACCTCGAGCGAGTACGTGTTAGGTTATATGACTTGTTTGTGTGATTAGACAGGGTACCGGGGGCCTCAGGTGTGTTTCGGATGGGCTTCGGGTCAATTTTCTTCTATTCTTCACTACTGATTCTGTCTTCTGGTTTTTCTTCTATGCGATCGCATAGGAATAGACGCGATTGCATAGTGTTATGCGACCCTCCCAATTTTTACTCTTCGCAATCGAATCATTTCATACGCGATCGCATAGCACATTTTTTATCATAAAACATTTTCCTTATATGAGATCGCATCACTCCACACGCGATCGCATTACACATTTTTGGTCAGTAAACATTTTCCTTCTATGCGATCGCATCACTCCACACGCGATCGCATAGCACATTTTTTGGTCAGTAAATATTTTTCTTCTATGCGATCACATTAGTCCTTACGCGATCACATAGCATATTTTAGGCCAGTAATTATTTTCTACTACGCGATCGCACTTAAACTCTCGTGATCGCAGTGCTTAAAAATCTGGGCAGACAGATTATACTCCAAAATCGATGGTTAGGCCATTTTTATCCCATTTTGACTTCTAGAGCTCGGTTCTTGGCGATTTTTGGTGGGTTTTTCACGAAATTCAATTGGGTAAGTGTTTTTCGACTAGAACTAAATATATTTCATGATTTTATATTTATTTTCATCATTTAATTTGTGTTTTGAGTTGAGGAAAATTTTGATTTTTCAAAAAAATTTCTAAAATTAAAAATCGTGATTTGAGGGACCAAATTGTATCAGAATTTGATAAATTTTGTATGGTTGAACTCGTATTGGAATGAGTATTCGGATTTTGTAAAATTTGATGGGTTCCGAGGTGCGGGACCGGGAGTAGACTTTTGGGTCGATTTTTATATTTTTGTAAAGACTGAAACTTTATTATTCAGAATAGTTCCTTATACGTTTTATCTGTATTTTGAAGTTGTTTTAGTTGATTTTGAGCCGTCCAGAGGTCTTTTTGCCAGAGAAGTTCATTTTAGAGTACCGGGTTGTCGTCGTCGAGGTAAGTATCTTGCCTAACCTTTTGTGGGGGAACTACCCCTTAGGATTTGAGTCTTCTATGTTGATTGTATCCCGTGTACGCGAGGTGACGAGTGCGTACTCGGACTTATTTGTAGAAGGTTTGTCTTTTAGGATGCTTAGGTCCTTATACTTCCTGTGCATGAAGTTGTAGTTACTATGACTGCATTCTTGATTGCTAATTTCATCCTTTCCTGCTTAAATTAGAATTACTTGCTTTTAGATTCCTTGGTTGTTTATTTGATCTTAATTGGCTTAGCTAACGATTTTACCTCTTCTATCATTATGCTATATTTTTCTTCATAAGCTGCCTACTTAGCTAAAATTTGTATTATCTCGCCCTGTAATTATTTAGGAGTAATTACAGTATTTATATGTTGGTGTCAAGCATGCCTGTGGGTTGTATATTGTGATTGATATGATCTTTCATTAAGCAATACTTAGGCTTAACTTGATGATTATGCAAGTTGATGGTATTTTCTTGGCAATTTCTATTGCGGAGCATTGATTCAAGTTGAGATTTATTTCGTGAAGCTAATTAATTAAGTAAGATTGGTTATAGTTATTTCCCTTGGCGGGATTATATTGTTTTCATTGTCGACTCCCTTTCCGGGACAGTATGGTTTCTATTATTGTTCATGTTGTTGATGATATTGTTTTCATTATTGACTCCCTTGCCGTGATAGTATGTTTTCTGTTGTTGTTTATGCTGTTGATTTCCCTTGTCGGAATACTTTTGTGATTTCCCTTGTCGGGATACTTTTTTGAGTTCATGGCACGAAGGTTGTTTCCGTGCAGGTGATGACGAGGGACATGCATTTTGATGTGATATCTGTTTCACCGTGTATACGTGCCCTTACGTTGAGCTGTTATTGTTGTACTTACATATTCAGTGTGACTTGTTATTATTTTCATGTACTTGACATTTATCTCAATTGTTGTTGCGCTGTCCATGTCTTTTACCTCCTTAGTTTGCTTAGTTTACATGTCGTATCTGTCGATTTCTATGGGGAGGACGAGAGTAAAAGCACGAAGGGTGATTCCGTGCACTTGTTCTTCTGGAAACTAAGTTCGAAAGACCAATATTGGGAAAGTACATGTTTAAAAGCTTTTGTTTGAAGGGATTACGTTTAAAGATTTTTATCCTGCACAATATATATGTATATATATGTAGATCGGAGGAAGTACCTTCCAAAGGAAGTTTTCTATTTAAAATGATTTGTCACGACCCGATTTCAGAGTCGTGATGGTGCCTGTCGTGGAACCAGGAAAGCTGCCCCTTTCATCTAAGCTAAATTCAGTTTTCAGTAAAAATACAATTTTAAACGAAATTATTGATAATACTAAGAGTCTGAAGTTTAAAAATAATTTTTGAAACAATAATTTAAAATTTCCAACCCTGGATCCGGTGTCACTCAGTCATGAGCTGCTATAAAAAAATAAAGAATGAAAAAATAGACAACATAGTCTCAAAATAAGTGCAACAGGTGGAATAAGGAAGAGAAGACGAGGTCGCGATCTCCAGCTGCTACCTCGACAACTCCAATGAAAACTCTGACAGTTGCTCAATATCCACTACAGGTTCCTGATGTACCTGGATCTGCACACAAGGTGCAGGAGATAACGTGATTACACCAACTCAGACGAACCCAAACTATGGGCTGAGAGGTAGTGACAGACAAAGCCTCAGAACTTACAATAAACAACATACATAAATTAGACATGCTAACAGTTTATCAGAATGAGTAAATATGCCAAGTATGCCAGTATACTCTACATGCCATCATAAAAATATATGTATGAAACCAGTGTGGATATGCACATAGTTCTCACGACCCTCACACAGAAGTCCACTCAGTACCGTATATGGCTCTCAGGCCCAGGGAAGGTCCTTCCCGGAAGGTACATAATCATCGGTGACCGTAGTCACTCTGTACTAAGGAAAAAGGCCAATCCAGACCTACGGAGAAAGTCCATCTCCATAATACAACACTCGGACAAGATCCATGTCCAGGGACGATCCATCCCCCACATAACATCCACTTCGGACACGATCCATGCCCAGGGAAAATCCATCCCTCAACATCAATGCGCTCACTAGGGGTGTAAAGACTCCGGAGGGGCCCTAGTGGCTCAAGCGTTGTATCAAGACAACAAAGGCATAATTTAATTATCGCTGCGGTGTGTAGTCCGTCTCATAACTGTCTCAATAACAGGCTCTCGGCCGCACTCAGTCATTACTCTTCAGTCTCACTCACATGGATCACAGATGTATCCATCAACCCGAAATAATGATAAGTATGCATATAATTAACAATACTGAGACTGAGATATGAAGTGATATGCTATAACAGGACTGAGTATATGAAATCAAATAATCACAAAATGAGACAGTAATATACGACCACTCGTGTCTCAACATTTTCAGTGTGAAGCCTAGCATTTATACTTAACATAATTTTAACAGGTTCACAATTACCACATTAACAGAAGCACATATATCATCAGGGAATAATCACTAAGCGGTGCCATGGGATAAGCCAGGACACAATTATTCGGTGCACGCCCGCACGCGCGTTACTTGGCATGCGTGTCACCTCAATTATAGTCATAAATCATTTAGCTCGGGGTTTCGAATCCTCAGAACCACGTTTAGAAATGTTACTTACCTTAAAACCGGCTGAAATATTACTCCGCAGTGCCTTTGCCTCTAGATTCGGTCCCCAAGTGCTCCAAATCTACCAAAAATCAGATGTATATCATTATAATATGCCAAGGAATGAACCCTAATCGAAATTTATCAAAAATACTCAAAAATACCGAAATTGGTCAAACCCAACCCCCGAGCCCACGTCTCGAAACTCGATGAAATTTAAACCATAAAAATCCTCATCCTCCCACGAGTCTGTACATACTAAGAACACTGAAATCGAAGTCCAGATGACCCCCCATATTCCCCTTTTTAAGGTCTCTAGACCACAAGCCGTAATTACCTATTTAAGCACTGATTTTTCCCAAATTTCCACCACTAATCCGACCTTTAATCACATATAAACGAGTTTTAAGTCCAAAATCCTTACCTCAATGAAGAACTATTGATTTCCCTCTTCAAAAACCCTTCAAAAGCTTCAAACCCGAATAACAATGGTGAAAGAATGGCCAAAATTCGCTAAGGGTTCTTTTTATAGGTTCTGCCCAACGATGACCACACCTGCGGTCCTTTTCTCGTACCTGCGAACCCGCACCTGTGGTCCCAGGTGCGCACCTGCGAGAATTCACTTAAGGGACCTTTTCCGCACCTGCGACAGAATCTCTACACCTGCGACTCCGCAGGTGCGGTACAAGTCTCGCACCTGCGACCTTCACTGGTCCAGCTAACTTCCGCATTTGTGGAGCCTTGTCCGCTTCTACGGTCCCCCATCCGCAGGTGCGGAAACACCAGAAAGTTTCCCACCAGCAACTCCAAAATGCCAAAAATCATCTCGTTACCCATCCGAAATCAACCTGAGGCCCTCGGGACCCCAACCAAAAATTCAAAAAAGTCATAATTGATCACCCGGACTTAGTCGAACTCTCGGAACACCCTAAAATAACACCGAAACACCAAATCAACCCATGATTCAAGCCTAAAGATACTCAAACTTCTGAAATTCACCAACGATGCCGAAACTAAGCAAACCTCGTCCGAATGATATGAAATTTTGCACACACATCCAGAATAACACTACGAACCTGCTCCAACTTCCGGAATTCCATTCCGACCCCGATGGCCTATTTTCCACTGCCTACCGGAAATCGCCAAAAACTAACTTTCACAAGCTTAAGCCTAATTCTACACCGGACATCAAAACTAAGACACACTCCTAAGTCCCAAATCACCTAATGAAGCTATTCGAGCCATAAAATATACATTCTGAGGTCGTTTACCTATAAGTCAATTCCCGGTTGACTTTTTCAACTATTGAGCTCATTTAAGAGACTAAGTACCTTAATTCTCACCACGACCACTCTGAACCCGATTCAACCAATATAACACTACACAGAAGAGATGTATCACACAAGCAATGAAGCAGAAATGGGGGGAAACGGGCTAAACTCTCAGAACGACCGACCGGGTTGTTACATTCTCCCCCTCTTAAACAAACGCTCGTCCTCGAACATGCCAAGAGTTGTTCCAAAAGCCATCAAACCGCCGAATAACCTTACCATGCACATACCCGGGGGCGACCCCATGTCACCCTACCCCACATCGATCTAATAATACAACACATTCGAATGCCACTATATCCAACCTAATCCATTACGCCTTAGCATCCAAATTCCACGTCAGAAATCATCTACAAGATTAGAATCATGCCTCCACACACCGTATGTACCTGAACCAAATCACACGAATCTGAAAGAACAAAACTGATACGTCCAAACTCTATGATACCCATCTACTTTACCTTAATCACTCCTCTAGAAGGCCACAACAGAATCGCACCATGTGTGCCTAAAACCAACGAATTGCTGCTCCCCAAAGCAGGCACGGGTAACCCCTAGATCATCCGGAGAATAGAAAAACCCAATAGCCATTAACTGACACTCTCACAGTAGCTCTACGGAGTCAAATAATCTGATTCAATGCAAAACACCTACATCAAGTCATACCTATAAGTATCATCATCTATCTGATCAAACTACGTCGAAACCGACCATACTCATAAATGGCACATCTACCCGGGTCTCCAGACCCCAATAGGTACCACACAAAACCGACACATGCGGTCCGTAACAACAACATCACCCACAAGGGCGAGCACATGAACAGATGTAACAAAAGATTCACGGGGTGTATCCAGAGAATGGGCTAAAATATGATGAACATGTGAATATGAAAAATCGGAATCAAATAAAAACTGAAGCTTCTCATGAAAGGCTGAGACAATACCTAGGATCACGGAATCAGAAGCCATCTCATCCAGTCTGGCTGAAAATGCATAAAATCGGGCCTGATCACCACCAGATCAACCTTCCCCTATAGGGCGACCCCTACCTGCCTGACCCCCACCTCTAGCTGCCTGGGCAGGCGGTGTAGCTACTGAGTCTGAAACCGCGGGGTGACTCCTTTACTGATAAGTACCTCTCTCCAGATGAGGACAAAACCTCTTAATATGGCCCACATCTCCACACTTAAAGCAACCTCTCTCAGAAAATGGCACTGGGGATTGAAGGGAACCCCTAGCACCAGGATAACCACTGGAAGAACCAGGCATAGATGAACTCTGAACCGATGGTGTCCAAGATGAAATCTGAGCTGGCAAGGCACTGAAAGATGGGTGCACCTGATGCGAACTATGAGGATCATGACCAACTGATCCACCATGATAACCTGAGCGACCTGGCTGAGCCTCCCTAAATGGACGGCCTCTGCCGGGCTGAGGCTGCCCCCCTGAAGGAACCCCACCAAAACTCCCAGATCCTCGAGACCTCTTCGCCTCCCTCTCGATCCGCTCCTAGAGGCAAACCGACTCAATCTCTCTGGCAATGTCAAACACCTCCTCAAAAGAAGCGCTAGATACCCTTTCCCTGGTCAGAAAAATCCTAAGTTGATAAGTGAGGCCATCAATGAACCTCCTGATCCTCTTCCTATCCGTGGGAACTAGCCAAATATCATTGTCACACCTCCTTTTTTATACGCCCCAAAGGGGGTATGGGAGTTTTTCCACTTAAACTGACATTATTCGAAATGGTATTATTTTATTTTATTAGAGTCGCCACTTGGAATAGTTTATTTGGTGTCCCAAGTCACCGGTT
>MDKJ01293598.1:0-15011 GCA_005239525.1 Nicotiana knightiana | reverse complement strand
GTCACTATTCCTAAATATATCCTACCCGTTCCTTAGCCTACATTACAACCTTAAAAGTCCTAACTGATCCTAGATTTGGTTAACTTAAATTAGTGGAGATCTACACTACGAGCAAGCTTATGGTACGACCACGGGATGCATATACATTCTTTGTGAGGGTGAGTGAATTTGTTCAATTGTGTGATGTCCTTAAATTATGTTCAAAAGCATATTTAAATGTGTGGACTAGTTATATTCACTCTTTTGTTGTTGGTGAGGGCACATGATCTCATGAACGATTTGTAATGTTGTAAACTTTCTTGTTGGGTAGGTGCGTGAATTGAGAGGGCTTAGTGGTTGCAAGTTGACTCTTGAGGTTGGGTGGTTGCAATTAGGTTGTTGGTATGATTGATTAAATTGTTATACTTGGGCATGTTTAAAGAAGGAGAAGAATGTGAAATTTTGTATGTTCATACTTGATTTCCGGTATCGATCATAGTCAAGGGGTAAGGTGTGTGATTGAAAAGTAAAATACTCCTTGATAATGAAATGTGTACGTGTTGAAGGGTAGTAGATTGTCATATTGCTCGAGGACGAGCAAGAGTCTAAGTGTGGGGTGTTGATATTTAGCTTAAAATGTATATATTTCTATGTATATCGCCTCGTGTTTTACTTTTGTTTCATGAGTTTTAGATGTTAAATGTGATTATTTATATTAATTTGAAGTGTTTTTATGTTTAGGAATGATTCGGGATCAATCGGGGGCGAAACGCGCGAAATTTGAGCCAAAACGGACGAAAACGCAAAAATTGGGCAAAGTAGCGATTTTGGGCACCACAGGCAGCGCCCAGCCCTACCTGTGGCGCTGGAGGCAGTACACAAATTAGGGCAGCTCCCTGGTGGGCGCCCGACGCTAGCCAGGGCGCCTGTGACGAGTTTTTTTGACCTATTTTACCCGGGACACGGTTATTTCGGCCCTAAACCTACCCAACACGTATAAAAGCAAGTCTAAGCTTATTTTTGAAGGATCTAACATATTTTGAAGGGGAATTCACGTGGAGGAACATACACCATGCTTGGAGGAGGCTTCTACCTAGTTTTTCTTCTCTTCTCTTCCTTTAATTTCATAGTTTATTAGTTCTAGAGTTTTGGGTGCTACATGAACGTTGTAGTTTGAAGCTTGAATTGTTCTTATTATTTTATCATATTGGTTTATTTATTCAATCTTGCGCTTAATTATTTGATTGCTTGATCACCAATTGAATACTACCGACGAATCTAGGATTGAACTCGGGAGAGGGAATTCTAGATTGCATATAAGATTGGGTAGAGCAAGATCTTAACCCTTCAGGGGAGCGGATTTGCGGTTAGGATAGGAATATACCTAATCGCCTTGCTTGGTTATTATACGGAAATTATTAATGGGTTCTTGTTAATCCTAATTTCATAGGAATATAGGCGTTAGGTTAGCTTGAATAGGCGTGTTGTACTTCGGGAGAAAGCTACGAGGAATATTAACCTCGTCAATCAATAAACCAGATAAATTAATTAGACGATTTAAGTGAAAAACTCAACAGAATTGTTTGCTAATTCATAGCTCTAGAATATCGGCTCTTATTGCATTCGTGTCTAATTTCGCCAATTTGTTTCTTTAATTTCATACTTTACTATTCTAGATTAATTTTAGTTAAATAATCATACTTTAGTATTCACTTGAATAGATTAATTGTTTGGGTTTAATTTAGTTGATAGTTAATCACAAGTCCCTGTGGGTACTATATCTGGACTTACAATCCTATATTACTTGTCGACCACGTATACTTGCGCGTGCATTTGGGAGCAACATCTATAGTCGACACTGACACTTACTAGTGGTCCAGTAAATCAAATATAATAAAGTAGACAAGTATAAAGTATAGTAAGTAAACAATAAGTACAGATATGGGCAGATAATACGGTCTACAACTGAACAATGAACACAAAGTCCTCAATTATCGGATACCTCCTCAAATGGAATACAAAATGGTCAACGGTCATATCTTAAGTCAGGAAGCTCATGAGTACGCGGACTCCTATCAAGTGTTTCGCACGATTCTGCCGAGGCTAGCGGTCCGATCCCATAAGAGTGTTTCATAGAACTGCCGAAGCGAACAACCCGATCCCATAAGAGTGTGATGCGTAATCCTGCCGAGGAGATCGACTCGATCCCATAAGAGTGTGATACATAGCCATGCCGAGGCGAACAATCCGATCCTATAAGAGTGTGATACATAGTCATGCCGAGGCGAACGACCCGGTCTCATAAGAATATGTTACATGATATTGCCGAGGCGAACGGTTCGATCCCATAAAAGTGTGTTACATCATACCGCCGAGGCGAACGACCCGATCCCATTTGAATTAGAAGCTTTAACGGGTCCTTGACCCCACTCACGAATATACGTGTGAGTTATGAAATTTAAGGAATATTTTCAATGAATATGCACCACGCGAAAGAAATTCGTAAAGGAAGCACAATTTCTACGACTAATCAAGTAGCTCGTCAAATGGCTAAAACAGCGAGCCCATTACTCTATGCGAATCTAGTCTCCGGTCATAATGCGAATTAGAGTAATTAAACAGGTAAGAATAACTCAAATAGTACAGTTAAAACATGACGTGAATCTAAGTCTACTCAGACATAATCAGGAATTCTAACATACGCACGGACACTCCTCACCTCATACGTACGTACCTCCCATAATATGTAGCATGTAACAAGAATAACACCTACGAGGTAATTTCCCCCTCACAAGGTTAGACAGAAGACCTACCTCGCTCTGAAGTTCCATAACCGGCTCCAATGCCTCTCTAGCACCTCAAACCAATGCTCATCGATCCGAAACTAGTTAAACAATCATGAAAATCAATAAAATATATTCCAATACTCATAATTAAGTAATTTATTGCAATTCCCAACTCTGCTTGAAAAGTCAACAAAGTCAACCCTCGGCCCACATGCCCGTATTCCGAAATTTTTCGAAGATAAACATTATTCATAACATCACAAGATTAAATATATAATTTATTCCCAATTCCATGTCCAATTTCGTGATCAAAATCCAAAAATATCAAATTCTAGGTTTCTTTCAAAATCTCACAATTTTTACCAATTTTCATGTTTAAATCCTTGTCTAATCCATATAGTTAACTAATAATATGTTGGGATTACTTACCTTGCCATATATGAAAATCTCCCCTTGAAAATCTCCAAAAATCGCCCAACCAAGTGAAAATGGGAGAGAAATGAACCAAATCCCATCTAAAAATCAAGTCTGCTGAGGTCCTTCATCTTCGTGATCGGGGGAAGAACCATCGCGATCGCGAAGGTCAAAATCACTGCCTCCAAAATCTCCTCTATGCATTCGCGACCACCGGGCCGCGTTCGCGAAGCCTCCATATCCTACTGCTTCACGTTCGCGGTGAAAGCGCCGTATTCGTGAAGGCTTAAAACATGAAGTGAAGCTATTCAAGATCTCAAACTGTCGAACAACGCACTAGAACTCAAAATGACTGGTCGGATCGTAATAATTTTGGAGGGTGGCAATAGCAGAAAGAGAGGATTCTACGGCAGTTGAGTTTCAGCTATGGAGAATTGTCTTTTAAATACGTAGGCATACCACTGTGTACAAAGAAATTATCATTCACACAGTGGATACCCCTTATTGAAAAGCTTGTTGCCAAGATCTATTCTTGGGCTGCAAATATATTATTATATGCTGGCAGGGTGCAACTTGTGCAAACTGTCCTCTTTCGAATACAATCATATTGAAGCTCAGGTAATAGTTATCCCTGTCAGAGGGGCAGATTTAGGGGGTGAAAGGGGTTATTCGAACCCCCTTCGTTAAAAAATTATACTGTATATATAAGGCATAATTTGTTTTTTATCTCTATTTATTAAGTTTTGAATCTCCTTGACACAGCCTAAAAGTGTAGCTTAGTCGTCAAGGGGGTTCAAATCTTCTGTAACGTCATATGTTCAATTCTTACTAGCTACCGTCGTTTTTAACTTTTTTCTTTTTATGAACCCCTTTCGCGTAGATCCTGCCTCCGTCACTGCCTGTGAGAGTCTTAAAAGCAATTAATGCCTATTGTAGAAGTTATCTTTGGTCTGAAGCTAATCCATTATCCCTCCCAAGTTTTTTTTTTAAATTACTTTGAACCTAAATCTCACCAATATACTATTACGGGCTAAAGCAAGCTTTGGCAAAAGATCTTCTAAAATTTAGCTCATAAATAAGATAAACTATGGATTAGCTGGATTTATGTTTACTAAATAAAAAGCAGCAGTTCAGTAATGCCCCTATCCTACAGTAGGCAAGTTGGATGGTTACGACAATTTGTAGAGTAATAATTATGGAGCAAGTCCGGACCACTATCACACATAATAAAGTATCACCAAACAATTGTATATGAAACTACTTAATTTGCAATTGGTCTAGAGTGATGCTAGGTCACAAGCCAAGTTCACAATGTGGCTTAGTTCAGTTGCATGAGAAATTAATAGACAGATTAACTAGATGGGATCAGGGTTGCACTCTAATGAATCAACAGATCATCTATTTGTTAGATGTGATTTCTCTAAGAAGCTGCAGAGGAGGAGACAGTTTTATGTATGAAGCTAACATCTGGAATCAACATTTGGATTGGACCATCAGAAATTTCAAGGGAAGATCACATGTTGTTCATGATAGATTTTTTTTTTTTTGATATCTCAAAAAGAATTATTCCGACACTATTTCTAGATTCGTTTTCTTAATGTTATATTAATGAGTCTTTATTATAGTAATTGTTTTGAATATATTTGTAACAGAAAATTAGTTTAATTTTAATTTCAATCGGGACAAATTAAGTTTGACTATTGAATGCTCATTAGTGTGAATTTGTACATTAGCATTCGGAAAATCCAAATGACCAGCCTTTATAGACAATTTGTCTAAATGTACAAAAGTTTATTTGTTGAGAAATAAAGATGAAGCTTATGATAAGTTTTTACTTTATAAAACTGACGTAGAAAATCAATTGGATAAGAAAATCAAAAGATTTAGATCCGATAGAGGTGGTGAATTTATTTTGTTGAATGATTATTATGAAAAAGAAGGCATAATTCACGAGATAACTCCGTCATATTCTTCACAATCAAATGGTGTAGCGGAAAGAAAAAATAGGAACTTAAAGGAAATGATGAAAAATATGCTTGTTAGTTCTGGTGCTCCGGATAATCTTTGGGGTGAAGCCATATTATCTGCTTGTCATTTACAAAATAGGATTCCTTATAAGAAGTCGGGTAAAACTCCTTATGTGTTATGAAAGGGCTATCCGCCTAATTTGAAATATTTGAAAGTGTAGAGGTGCCTTGCCAAAGTTATGTTACTCGATCCTAAGAAAAGGAAAATAGGGTCTAAAACATCTGATTGCATGTTTATTGGGTATGCTGATTAGTGCAACATATAGATTTTTACTAGATAAAAGTAATGTGCTTGAACACAATACTATTGTTGAAACAAAGAATACTGAATTTTTTGAAAATATTTTTCCTTTAAAATTTGAGAATATTTCTGATGCTCCTATCATTCCAAGTGATAATATTTCACATGTTCCAATTATTCAAAATGATTTTGAAAGTGAGGACTTAAGAAGAAGCAAAAGATCAAGGAAAGAAAAATCTTTTGGTAATGATTTTTATACTTATCTTGTGGATAATGATCCTTTAACATATTTTGAAGTTATTTCTTCGTCTAATGCCTCATTTTGGAAAGAAGCTATTGATGTAGAAATAAATTCAATTTTACAAAATAAAACTTGGATTTTAGTTGATTTACCTTTGGGGGCTAAACCTATTGGTTGTAAATGGATTTTTAAGAAGAAACCCAAACCGGATGGTTCTATTGATAAATCAATGCTAGACTTGTTGCAAAAGGTTTTACTCAAAAGCAAAATGTTGATTATTTTGATACTTATGCTCTTGTAACTAGAATTTCCTCAATTCATGTTTTACTCTCCTTGACTTCTATTTATAATTTTTTTATTCACCAAATGGACGTTATAACTGCATTTTAAATGGCGATTCAGAAGAGGAAATTTACATGAAGCGACCTGAGGGTTGTATAGTGTTTGTTCATGAAAACAAAGTATGTAAATTGCTAAGATCTTTGTATGGTCTAAAGCAAGTACCTAAACAGCGGCATGAAAAATTTGATCAAGTATTGATTAATGATGGTTTTTCATCAATTGAAGTAGATAAATGTGTTTATACAAAATGTGTTGATGGTATAAGTGTTATTATTTGCCTTTATGTGGATGACATGCTTATTTTTAGTTCTAGTCTTGATTTGGTACATAAAACCAAGTTTTTCTTGTCTTCCAATTTTAATATGAAAGACATGGGAGAAGCTAGTGTTATTTTAGGCATGAAAATTACAAGAGATGACAATAGCTTGATTTGACGAGGTCAGATCCGAGCCCTACTAGGATATAATAATAAGACAGAAGATATAATAGCATGAAGAAAGACTGAGAATCTAATAAAATAAAATTCACAGAGATAAAAACACAACACAATAAGATAAAGAACAAGGGCGCTCCCGAGATACCGTCTCGTGGTCCCAAAAGTAAATATCAACAGAGTATCTCCCGAGATACGTCTCGTAGTCCCAAAAGTAAATATGCAAGGATATCTCCCGAGGTACCGCCTCGTAGTCTCAAAATAAATGTGTAGGAGATCTCCCGAGGTACCACCTCGTAGTCCTTAAAGTAAATATGCAGGGGGATCTCCTGAGGTACCGCCTCGTAGTCCAAAAGTAAACACACAGCTCGAATCGATGGAAAACATCAATTAACAACAAGAATTCTACAGCTACGGTTGATTCAAATCAAATATAGACATGAATTCAACTAAACATGCTGCACAAATTTCAAATAAGCATTTAAGACAAGTAGACATGCGATATTAGACTAAAAAAGATAACTACACACGCTGGTATAACTCAATTAAGATATAACACGCTACTACTCAGTGAAAAACCAGATTTTACAACAATTAGCCCGTGTACGCACTTATCACCTCGCGTACACGGCGCTCACATATCACAGAAGTATCATATCCGTACGATATCCTGAGTAGATTTCTCCCACACAAGGTTAGGCAAGCCACTTACCTCGAGCCAAGCTCAATCAATCAACAAGAATGTCTTTTGCTCGACTATCTGACTCTGAATGGCTAAAATCTAGCAAAAAACAATTACATATCATAAATACAACTATAATAGACTAATCTAATTAATGAAATCGAGACTTTAATAAGAATTTTGAAAATCACCCAAAAAAGTCAATCCAGACCCACGTCTCGGAATCAGGTAAAAGTCACAAAATACGAACACCCATTCAACCACGAGTTCCCTCGTACCAAAATTACTCAAATCCTATACTAAAATCTCAATCAAAACTCAAAATTCGGTTGAAGAACCTTCCCACTTATTTCCAACTTTTCTCAATCCAAATCCGGAATTAAAGGATAGACTTAACGATAGATTAGTTAAATATAACCAAAAACAAGTGAAGAATCATTAACCAATCGATGCCTCTGAAAATTCCTCAAAATTTCATCCAAATTCGAGCTCTCTATCTCAAGTTTTTATAAAAATGGCTAAACCCTCATTTTTTTGAAATGTTATAGTCTGCCCAGGTGCTCACACTACGTGATCACGGAAATTCCCACGTGATCACATAGAACAAAATTCCAACAGCTTCACAAAACATGTCATGCGAACGCGTCACCTCACCCGCGATCGCGTACTAGTGATTGCATAAACCTACGGGATCGCGTCCATCCTCACGCTACCGCAAAGAATAAAACTTGAACTCCACTACCGCTTTACTTCCTCTTCGAGAACGCGGCCTCGCCCACGCGTTTGCAATGCATAGTCTGACCAACTTTCGTGATCATGTACCTTAACTCGCGAACATATAAAGTAAAATGCCACTTCCCCCAGACAAGATTACGCAATCGCGTCCCCTCTTGCACGATCTCATAAGAGGAAAGAAGCAATTGAAAGCACCAGAATTTATGCTATTCCAACAAGTCCAAAACTAGTCCGTTAACCACCAGGAATCCACCCGAGGCCCCCGGGACCTCAACCAAACATACCAACAAGTCCTAAAGCACCACAGAAAATTAGTCTAGCCCTCAAATCAGATCAATAAACAACACTCAAATTCAAACTTAATAAACTTTGAAACTTCAAACTTCTACAACCGAAGCCGAAACCTATCAAATCATGTCCGATTGACCTTAAATTTTGCATACAAGTCATAATTGACATCACGGGACTACTCTAACTTCCAGAATCAGAATCCTACCATGATATGAAAAAGTCTACTCCCGGTCAAACTTTCCAAAAATTTAACTTTCGCCATTTCAAGCCTAATTCAGCTACAGACCTCCAATTCACAATCCGGACACTCTCTGTAGTCTAAAATCATCCAACGGTGCTAACAGAACCGATAAAACTCCATCCCGGAGTCGTCTACACATATTAAGCTTCCATTTTAGGGACTTAGTGTCCCAAATCACTCCGAAATCAAAAACAAAACCTCCCGGCAAGTCATTTAAGCATAAAAATATACGGGGAAAGCAGTAAATATGAGATCGGAGCTAATACTCTCAAAAAGACCGGCCAGATTGTTACAGGCTTTAAAGAGGAATTTCACCACACGAATTGGGTTTTGAGC
Source organism: Nicotiana knightiana (assembly GCA_005239525.1). Taxonomy (NCBI): domain Eukaryota; kingdom Viridiplantae; phylum Streptophyta; class Magnoliopsida; order Solanales; family Solanaceae; genus Nicotiana; species Nicotiana knightiana. The sequence goes on along the minus strand of MDKJ01293598.1, from coordinate 6,263 downwards.
CGTTTGGAGGTCGATACGTGCGAGATGGCGTTTCTGGAGCATCATTTGTCTTGCTCGGTATTGTATTTGGCTTGTTCGAGGTAAGTAACACTTATAAATTTGGAGCTGAGGGTATGGACCCTAATTATAAGTGTTATGTGATTTTTTTAGAGGTGACGCACATGCTAGGTGATGGGTGTGTTGGCGTGCACCGTAAAAATTATGACTCAATCGATTCCGTAGAGTTGTGTAGTCAATTAACTTATATTTTTCCATGTATTTTCCATGTGTTAGAGAAACTGAGCTATGACTAATGGTAGAAATCATACTTAGGCATATGTTGGTATTATTGGGTCCCACTGAGGTTATTTCTGCTGTTGAATTATATGTTTAAACTGAAATTTCGTACTTAGACATATTCATTGCATATCATATCTCAGTATGTATTGCTATTTATTGATAAATCATATCATCATTTTTGGGCTAATTTTATGACATTGTGAGACCGAGAGGCTGGAGAGATTGATGACTGAGTGAGGCCGATGGCTTGATTGTGAGTGATATTTATGGGTTCGGGCTGCACGCCGCAACATGTTTTATTGATTTATGCCTGGATTTGGTTATTATAGCTCTTGGGGTGAAGGAGCCCCTTCAGAGTGTGTACATCCCCAGTGAGCATAGTTGACATTATATTGAGGGATGAATCTTTCCTGGGCATGGATCTTGCCCGAATAATTTATATTTGGGGTGGATCTTCCCTGGGTTGGATTGACCATATAAAGTATTGAGCGTGAGGTTTATTTATGTTTGGTTGGGCTGAATCTGCCCTGTACAGTTCTGAACATCGAGCGTGATGAGTGAGAGAGTGAGACCGTGAGATTGAGTACTCTAAGAGTGTGCGTACATGAGTTCTTCACTTAGATGCATTATGTTTGGCAGGTGTATTTGAGATATAGGCATAGAGATGTATTTCCTCACACTGTCCGATTTTGGTCACATTCTTGATTTCACCTGCATAATGACATGTAAGCATAGAGATATACTTTCCGCATGCTATCTCAAAAATGAAACATCTTAATTATTGTTGAAATGATTTTGGGAAAATTCACGGTTTTCGAACTTACTCTTATATTTTTTTTTTGGTGTTTTCGGTGGAAGGTTTGGGACTTACTGTTATACTTAAAAAGCATTCCTACGTTCCATAAATGTGAACGAGCTAAGCATCTTATCCTTGAGTTATTTTCTTGTATCATTCTTATTATATTGTTATGAACTGTGGCTAGTTATTGGAGTTGGACCCTGACTCATGTCCCAGCTCGTCACTACTTTCAACCTAAGGTTAGATTTGTTACTTATTGAGTACATGTTGTCGGTTGTACTCATACTACGCTTCTGCACCTTGCGTGCATATGTTGGATGCTGATGTTGCTGCGTACAGCGGGAGCTGGATCGGAAGATGTACCTACGTTCCAGTTATGGCTATCACTTGCCCTTGGTAGCATTATATTCAAATTATGTTCATTTACATTTCGAACAGATGTTGTAATTGTTTTACTTCAGTCTTGTAAAAATCTAAATCTTAGACGCTCATGATTTGTACTACCAGTCCTTGAGAATTCTTTGTATAATAGTTCAGTTGTATTAACATTTCTTCTCTTAATAAATATCATTTTAACTGGTTTGTTGTTATCTAGCTTATTTAGTGGGTTGAGTTAGGTGTCATCACAACTAGTTGGATTCCGGGCCGTGACAGTTTGGTCTAGCCCTGTTGTATACTTTTAATTTACTACTATCTTGACCTTGTAATAAAACACTAAATTCAAAAGAAAAGCAACAATAAAGGAGGTCTTAATATTGCATTAATCAATTCATGCACCATGATTTGATCAGAGAGGGTAAAGGAGCCTCTTCACTCATCGAACTCCCCGAGGATCACATATACGCGACGGTTTACTTCCTTTAATTTTAAGAAGTGAGATCATCTTTCAATTAATTTTTGACACAAGAACATGCCAATTCTTGGCACAAGAACAAGCCAAATGTTGATGGAGAAGCTTACAACCAAATCAATCAAACTTTAATCATGAGCTCCAGAGTCTCTCGGTATCTTGAGTTGAAAGACTTCTAATGTCAAATCTTTAGACAATACTGTTTCGGATCATTCAATTAGCTTTTTACTAATCGGAAGAGGAGAAGCTTTTAGTCTTTGATATGTCAACAGTATTAGAGTGGCAGATTATCACATGTTACTATTTATAATCTTCTAATTAGTTAATCACTCTTAACACTAATGTCTTTCAAACTCGACATCCAATGATAACGGATAATTGAGAGAACATATTATTTTTAAAACTTAATATCCACCAACATTTAAGTTACAATTTTGAATACAGATTGTTTAGTCTAAGGTCCTTCAATCAAATCCAACCCCTTGAGCAAGCTTTTATTCATAAATTCAAGCTGCCATTACATTCATAATGAATAGAGTATATCGAATTGATAGATAAAATAAAAAAAATAATGTGCTAAATATAAGAAAATGTTAAAAGTTGAAGATAATAGGTGGAGCAAGCTGTAGGAGATCACATAGAATGATGGATATAGAAGGCATGGAAAGATATTCAAGAATTTTATCCGTCGGTGATGATGACTGTAGTTTTTAAATATAAAACCAATATGCCATTGTTTAACATCTATGAAAATAAGCCAAGATAAACACTAATATATCTATATTTCTTTCACCATAACCATCTGAAAGAAAAGAAAAATAACATATGGAGATTTAAGTACTCTATGAACAATCTTTAAGTAGCATGCATTAGTAACTTAAAAGCTAAAAATACTGCATTACTTGCTCTCACGTAATTCCTCTTCATCTTCTTTTTTCTACCTTCAGCCAATTCCTGCAACCAAAACTTCTGCCATGTGATAGAGTTTTCAAACTGAAATTATAAATTTAGAAAAAAAAAGAAGAAGCTTCCATAAGTATCGATATACTTTTCTTGTAACTGACTCTCGGTTGGCATCGATTATTGGCATGAGACTTTGGCTTCATGGTTTTTCTCGCCTATCTTCAACGATTTAAGAGATTTCTTTAGAACGTTATCGGGAACATTGATCACATCAAGATTTCAATGTATTCGGACTTGATTATTCTCTTATCTCAAAATGAGTATTAAAGAATCGTCATACCTTTTTGGGCATTGTCTCCATTGTTGAACACCTTTATAATGGTCTACAGGTGGGGGTATTCTATAAGATAATCCTCTTCTTGAAACAATGTTTAATATGTTCTTTAAAAATATTTTCGGCCTTTGCTGTTGAAAGAAAATCAAATAAACTAACATCTCAATTTCGAAGAAGAGACCCGGTGATGATTTGAAGCAACAAGCATTGAAGCGGATGACTTTTGCTATTGTTGAGGCACAACCTGAATTGGAGCTTCATAAGAATGTGAATTGTCTTTTGAATTAATATTAGATTAGGACTACATTTAGGGTGTGTCTGTGTTTACTCTAGAATCCGAATAACAATTAAATTTATATTATGATTTTAAGAATATGTGATTTAATTCAGTACCAATTGATAAACAAGGAATTAAATAGATAAATTAGAGAATGAAATAAGTCAAACCAGTATACAAGCTAAATCTCGACCTCGACCTTTGACAGTCTCAAGGTGGGTTAGTAAGAATAGCAAATTATAAGGCAACTCTGATGAATAGTAAGCAAGAAAGTGATGAATGTATATTCTCTTCTCAATGAACGTGCGTTACAAATGAATGGGCTCCCCTTTATATAATAGGGGGAGGAGGGGTCCTAAATAAGGTACACTTCTAATTACAATAGGAAATTATATTGGACAGCTGTCTAACCGCCAAGGACCAATCCGTTCCGAAATTTACGCCGTGATCTTCGGGCCGTTGTGGGTATCTCGCTCTTTCTATTATTCAATCATAACAGTATTATCTCGAAGTGGGCCTTCTTCCGACCTCGGCAAATGATATCGACTTCGACCTCGATATTGGAAAGGAACCTCGACCCCGAGCTCGGCGTCCTGGCCTCTCGACGTAGTATCACCCTTTCCATCGAAGAACGAAATTGGGTAGTGTCACGACCCAAAATCCTAACTCAGGTCGTGATAGCGCCTAACACCGGGATCAGGCAAGCCAAAACCCGAATAACTAAGGATTTTCACATATTTGATTAAACATTCCAACACGTGCCAAGTTTTAAAGCTCAAAACATTAATTGAAAAGGATAATTAGCCAATTTAACAAAAAACACTCATAGGGAGGCGTGATCCAATATATATACAGACCCGTAAACTATAATATCTACCACGTGTGTGCCAGGAACTAGTGTCACAAGTCCTGCGAGCATACTAACAGAATATACAAAAGATATAATATAACTTTCCCATTGTCTGGAAGAAATAGACGGGAATAACAAAAGAAGCTCCATGGTGCTGCCGATATCGTCAGGAGAAGCAACTCACCTAGAAGTCAGGTCCAGTTTATACTCAGAATCGAGCTCCAGTCTGATAACCAGATGCACCAGCCTCAGAACCTGTACAATTAAGTACAGAAGCATATAATGAGTACATAAATAGATATGTACCCAGTGAGTATCCAGTCTAATCTCGAAGAAGTAGTGACGAGAGGTCGACTTGACACTCACTAGGGTCCAACAATATAATTAATAAGATATGGTAACAGCAATAGGCATACGAGGATGATAAAATAGTAAACATTGAAGTAACTGCAATGCAAATAAAATTGGAAATAAATAAACAATTACTACTTCATTTTCCCCCAAATATCTGTCATTTCAATATCCATGAAGTATTTAACAATTTAGCATGCGCATACGGGATAAGGATAACCGGCCTGATCCATCATAATAATCATATATGTGCACTACCGAGGGTCGAACAACCCGAACCATAATGTATCTTTCAATCTCGCTGTGGAGTACGACCCGCTCTCATGAGATTGGGGGAAATAACACTCCGCTCGCGGAATGTAAATTGCGAAGCGGTCACATGCACGCACAATATTAGCCATAATGTATCTTTCAATCTCGCCGTGGAGTACGGTCCGCTCCCATGAGAGTGGGGGAAATAACATTTCACTCGCGGAATGTAAATTGAGAAGCGGTCACATGCACACACAATATTAACCATAAATTACTTTCCAGTGAACAATTCCTTTAAATTATCAAATTCCACGATCTCAGGGAACAAGGCTACATATAACATGAATTCATGAAGCATATAATTCATTTCGAGGAAAAACACAAGGCATGATGTGGGCCTAACTACCCGGACATAACAATAATAGCCGCTACGTACGGACTCTCGTCACTTTGTACGTACGTAGCCCCCACAAACATTAACACATAGCATTTAGATCACCTATGAGGACAATTCCCTCTTACAAGGTTAGAAAGGAGACTCACCTCGTGTAGAGCCTTCTTCCCGGGTCAAGAACGCGCCCGAAACTCCAAACTTGACACCCAATGACTCGAAACTAGCCAAATGTTATACAAATATATCAATTTATACTCAAATGTATGGAATTCTCCTATTTACTTAGTTATTTCACCTTACTTTGAAAAATCCTAAAATAACCCCTGGCCCACATGCTCGGATTCCGGAAATTTTCGAAGGAAACGCTCACCCATAGCTTAAGGATCAATAATATATAGTTTTTGTGTGATTTCATGACAAATTCCTTAGTAATTCTCCCAATTTTCATAAAACCTAGGTTTTTACTCTAACCCTTTAATTTCCACTAATTAATGAGTTAATCTACCTAAGAATTCAAGTATTAGACTAAGTTTATGGTAGGAATTACTTACCTCAAAATAGCTAGGTCGTTTGTCTTTCTTGCATGCTCAAAAATCACCCCAAGGAAGAAGAAGAATGCCCAAAAATGGTTTAAGTCCCGTATTAAAACACACTGCCCAAGACGTCTGTAGTCAACCCTAGCTCTGGCGATTGGCGACAAAGGAGACGACTGCTGCGCAAGCCCCTCGATCACTGCCATGGCCATTCTGGCCAGTGGTGAGCCACCACCAATGGCTGGGCAGCCTACACAACCATCTCCCATCCCTACCCAGCCCAACTCGACAACAAACAACAACCAAAAACCCATGAATTACGCACAAGCAGTTAAACCTACGTCGACTTATACCATGCAAAATCATGCTGCGACAGTGGAGCCTATTGCATTCAGACGAGCAACGTTTCTTCAAGGACAACCATTGGTAAGGTTTACAGAA
>MDKJ01021913.1:0-47228 GCA_005239525.1 Nicotiana knightiana | reverse complement strand
GGGGGGGGGGGTCATTTAGGTTAATTAAGGAAAGGTTCAATCTGGGTCGTTGATAAAAAATGATCAACGACCATGATTCAAGCGAAATTGGGTCGGGTTAGGTAGGGGTTTGGTCCTGGTTGTATTAGGCTAGCTGATAAGGTGTTTTAGGCTGGTTATATAGGCTGCAATTGAAATAATAATAGGCTATTTGTTAAATACCCAAAGTAAATTAATTAAAATAATCTGGAAAATAATTACTAATTTATAAAAAATGAATTTCATGTGTAGAAATGTTTTAAAGAAGGTTATTTAGTATTTGAAATATAAAAGACTAACTTATGGTAAAAAATAATACAAACTTGTATGCATGGGCTATAATTGCAATTGTAGCCAAAAGGTGCCAAATTGGCTATTTATAGAATAATTTGGACTTAATAGGACCATAATAGTAATATTAAATAAAGAAAAAATATTTTGAAATTATTTGTGATGCAATTTTGTAATTATTTATTGGAATAAAATACTGGGCAAATTAATAAAATATGTAGAAAATTGTGAAAAAATACCAATTGATGCTAATGCATGATTTTGAAGACATTATGCATTTTGAAATATTTTTAAGGAAAAGTTGGGTATCGACAACTGCCCCTCGTTACCCGGAAAGGATGAAAGAGTTGTCAGGTAAAGATATGATGGCCAATTTTGACCGAGCGAAATGGTTAGAGAGATTTAGGCCGCACCCTGGCTTCTGAGCTGCCTACATATCCTTGGTTTTATAGGAATCATGCCGTGTGTAGTTCTGGATTCATCGGCGAGATATACCGGTAAAGTCACTGCAAGAACGGACGCAATATCTAGGGATAGGAGAATGAATGGTTCACGAGAGAGGTCAGGTTTGATACAGTTGAGGGAACTGGAGCGGGATCGCTCCTGTTGGGATAACAGTCGCTTGCCGGGTCACCTGCAAATAAAGATAATACGAGCATATACTTGTGCAAAAATTTAAACATGATTCAGATTCCTGTCGGACCATGAGAGTTGTCTTCGGACGGTTGAGGATGACGTCTTTAGACCATGACGTCCTGGGCCATGAGTTGATTAATCATATTTGCAGGCCATTAAATGATGTTCTCGGGCCATGAAGATGGTGCCTCCGAACTATGACGCCTTTGAATAATGATATGCAAATTTTGAGAGATCCTCAGGTCATGACATGGTGTCTTCCGGCTATGAGGATGATGCCTTTAAACTATGGCGCCTTTGGACAGGTTGGCGATATTTCAGCCCATGAGATGCAGTAATATGATAACAAGACAAAGCTTAGTCTTGTGAAGCGGAGGGCAAGGCTTAGCCTGAAAGAAGAGCAAAGTAGATAATATTGGAGAGACAGAGATTAGTCTCGATGAAAAGAATGTAAATTGGAGGCAGAGCTTAGCCTTGTGCAGGATGGAGACAGAGCTTAGTCTCATGCAAAGGAAGGCAGAGATTAGCCTTATGCAAATGTAGAGGCAGAGATTAGCCTTGTGCAGGATGGAGACAGAGCTTAATCTTAAGCAGGGGAATGCAGCGTTTAGCCTTATGCAAAGGAAGGCAGAGATTAGCCTTATGCAAGGTGAAGGAAGAAATTAGCCTTATGCAGAGGAAGGCAGAGATTAGCCTTATACAAGGTGAAGGTAGAGATTAGCCTTATGCAAGGTGAAGGGAGATATTAGCCTTAAGTAGAATGGAGATAGATCTTAGTCTCATGCAGGGGAAGGCAGCGTTTAGCCTTATGCAATGTGAAGGCAGAGATTAGCCTTATGCAAAAAATAGAATGAATAGCAGATAGTAGCAGAATTTCTTAGTTGGTAGCAGATTTCGATAACTCGATTGTTGTGAGGATTGTGAATTTGTGGCATGTTTATCCTTTGTTCCTGTATCTAAAGAAAAATTGTGAGTTCTGTAGAAGGGGAGGTTGGTTCATGTCCCCGCTGGCTTTGCTTGTCCTACTTTTCTTGGTCTGATGATCGTGTTTGCATCATCCGGGTAGCTTTTGGCTAAACAGAGTTAACTTACAAGAAAGCATGCATACTTTTGTAAAGACGTAGTAAAAAAAAATATATATATATTTTGAGAAATTTAGATGAACCGATGACCATGACAAGATCTGAGACATTGCAACCTCATTTGCCGTGGAATTTTGAGGGTCGTCCTCAAAATTCTTCCCTAGTTAGATGAATTGATATCTCTGGCTGCTGTATGTGCTGCGATCGACATGAACTTGCTTTGGAATTTTGAGGGCCCTCCTCAAAATTCTGCCCCAGTTTCAAATTGTGGGGGAAAATAAGATTTTTATTGAATTGTGACCGAACCCACAGGGCTGCCTACGTATCCCCTCTTAAACGGGAATTAGGTCGAGCGTAGTTCAATTTACAGCATTTGATAGAAGCACAAAGAGTTAACATAGTATCATTTAACTGCATCTGAGTTGATTGGCTTTGGCCGGACTTCTCCATCCATTTCTGCATGTATGAGAGCTCCTCCTGTCAGTACTTTGTGGACCATGGCGTTGATTTTCTTGGTGACTTCCTCCTTGATTTTCAAACTCATATCAGACTTGAACTTTCGAAGCTTTTGCTTCACTGGTGGGCACATTGGATTGGTAGGCAACTTGTGAGCCACGATAGATGTACTGAGTCCAGTCATATCATCATACGACCATGCAAATACGCCCTCATACTCCTTCAGGAATTATGTATACTCTTCTTTCTCTGGCGGTGACAGGTGGATGCTGATGCGGGTTTCTTTGACGGTCTCTGAATCTCCCAAGTTGATTACCTCGGTGTCATCCAGATTGGACTTAGGCTTGTTTTCAAATTCCTCTACTTCACTGACGATTTCCTCGGGTATGATATCTTCTTCTTCTGAATCACTATCCTTTTGTTGCGTTGCCTCATTGCATGTCACAGTTATTGGTTCATCAAGACAGGAAATAGTAATGATGTATAGATAAAAGTGTGAGAGAAAATGTTAATAACAAATACTGATTTATTGAAATATAAAAGTGATTTTCAATAATTTAAACAAATGTTTCTGGGGATTTTATTTAAAGCAGAAAAATGCGAAAAGGAAATCATTAGCGAATAAAATAAACAGTGTTTGTTCAGCCTTGCTACCCCGGACTCATCGGGCCCTGGATGGTCTAACAGTCTAGTTTCTAAGGAACAATACCTTGCTCACCGCTTGTACGGTTGGGCCTTCCTCCTCAATGATGACACAACAATCCATATCCTCGTCTTCCAAGAATAAGTTCTAGGAGGAGGAGGAGGAGGGCCCCTGGATCTTGTATGGTATGCTGATGATGCCAAAATGCACGAACCACCCTTTGGGGAAGGGGAATAATAAAATAAAAATAAAAGGTAACAAGTCAGTGAGGATCATGAGAAATTATTTGCAATATGTAAACACACATTGCAGAATTGTAAATGCGCGTCTTAATTTGGGAGCCTAGTTGTGCCCGAAGTAGGCCTAGAGACAAGTTGATTTGGAGAACTTAGATGCCAATAATTGCCTCATTTCATTAATGTAAAAGTAGATAAACCTAAAACGACACTAAATAAGATAAGCCACTAAAGGAACTTGGCCTTATTACATTTGAAAAAGCAGGTAAATCTAATCCACTTGGTCCTAGAAGGACCTTCCCCAGGCTTGATCTTCTTGGAATAGCGGCCGCTTCAATCAACATATTGTTTGGTTAAATATCCAGTAAAGAGGGTAAGTTTTAGAGGACCCTCTTCACATGGTCTTTGTCACTTGGCAAAAGGTCCTCCCACCAATTCAGCAACAATTGCGGTATTCTTTGGACCATGCCGAACCTGGGGATGTCGTGCTTCATTTTTATGCAAAAACAAATAGGGTTAGACCCTTTCCCCCCTCCAGATTCAACTACTTATACATAAATGATTAGCATTTTGGCACTTATTTCTCCAAATTAATGCACAGATCGTGGTTGTGTCAGCTGGGATTATGGAAATCCCAGTGGACTTTTGGACAAGGCTTTTTCTTAAGGTTATTATGTAGACAACATATTAACCCGGCTAGGTTTGACCATGATGCATGTATAGTTATGACCTGAGTAAGGTTACTATGGGGGTCTATGCTGGTACCCTCAAGCGGACAACTTGAGGGGTAAAGGAACGGAACCGTCGACTGCACCGCTGATCGACTAGTTTTACTGCTAATAAGCCTTTCCGAATTAAGGGTGTGATATAAAATGGAAGAGCGCAACCACTCATCAAGCGTTGCTATAGTATTTGTATAGGCACAAGTGAAATATGATGTTGATCGTGATTATGCAGTAATAAGCAATAAACATGTTGTCACGTATTTGAACATTATGAAAACGATAAATACAACAATTATGATTGAAAAATAGTTACAAAGGAAAACAAAATGACACAACGCAGTTTCATTTTTTCAAAGAAAATAAATACTTGGGAGAGTAAACAATTAATTGCACATAAAGGGGAAAGGGAAAGGGTGCAAGTATTTAACAAAACAAGGCATACTTAGACCAATTCACAAAAAATGGTTTGTAATGGTAAAAGCTTAGAAATCCCCAGCAGAGTCGACATGATGTCGACCCCCCTCCTTTTTTCCACTCCTTTCGGATTGGTTAGGGTTTTCGACATTATTGGGACAACTCGTTTCCTTTTGGGAAAGAGGGTATAATGAGTTAGAAGAGTCGCCACCTAACGAATTAAGGTGCGTTAGGGCACCTATTAAGGGTCATTCATAACACTATTTGCATAACCAGAGATTGGGTAAGAGCTTGAAATTAATTCAAGGGGAAGGTGTTAGGCACCCCTCAAAGTCCACAACTGTGGGTCCCGGCCAAACATACTTTGTGAATTCATTCAAGTAGCAAATAAACAGCCTAAGCACACATATGTAAACAAATAAAGGTCTTAACGATTAGCAGTCCAAGCACACATATTTAAAGGATAAGGGAGGTCCTAAGTTGTTTATCCTATATGATCATATCTATGCAATGCCCGGTAATCACTCCTCAATGTGGGGCTACACGTTGCATTAGCGTACAAGTCATCATATCCTTATCTACCCATTGCCTACCCCTTAGCGGTTATCAAGCGAGTTTTGTTTAACGAGCTCTACGCGTGCTATTGCCCGTCCTTTCTTTGGGGTCCCGGAGGAGTTTAGGACCTCTAGTATACTGGTAGATCTAGACAAACCCCTATGGTTTTAAAAGGGAAAACTAGGTGACAAACAAGTCTGAGCATGTAATTTTTAACCTACCATATACTCCTAAAAAATTCAATCTATTAATTAGTTTTATAAATTTTACTGAATTTTAGTGCTATTTGTGAATTAAATTTTTGCGTTGCATAACTATAATTTGCCTTCTAATATTTATGAATAATTCAAAGTTGCATAACCGCAATCATTTCTATTGGAAAATTGCAAATTTGTTCTGCAAAGGAAATTGCAAGTGTTAATTCATAATTTCACCTTTTAATCCACCCATTAATTAATCTTTATTAGATAAAAAGCTAGAATTAGAACTAATTAATACATCATTTGTAATCGATTGAAGTAAATAACAACAAAAATGTTGATTATTTGACATAATGTAGATATAATGATTAATTACTCAATTTATTTTTTCTAACAAAATTGCGGAATTTATTCTTTAAATGATTAGGGGTATTTAAATTAAATGGTGTTACTCTTAATGAACTCATCAATTAATTTATAATTAGACAAAACAAAGGTAAAATTAGTTACTACATTTTTGAAGTTTAATTTGAATTAGTATTAATTAACTAATTAATTTTAATTGGTCATAGGAGAGTTAAAATCGGACCTGGGCTAACTTACTGTGATGACCCAAGAGATCATCTTGTGTTAATTTACAAAAACTGTGATCCGAGGCCCCGAAAGTGTCCGTTAATCTTACCTCGATGTGCGTGCGCAACCCCGGGGCGTAACTGAGAAGCCTTTATGTGGAAATGTGTTAAACAATTGAATTGATGATAATTAATGGAATAAAGTTGACTTTGGTCAATATTTTTGGTAAACAGACCTGGACCCGTGATTTGACGGTCCCGGAGTGTCCGTAGGAAAATATGGGATCTGGGCGTATGCCCGGAATCGAATTCCGAGGTCCCAAGTCCGAGAAATGAATTTTTAAAGAAAATTGCTTTCTGAAAATAAGAAAGACTTTTGAAAATGAACTTTCATGTGAAATCTGTGTTACCGAGCCCGTATTATGGTTCCGGAGCCCGGAGCAAGTTCAGTATGTGTTATGTGAGTTATCTGTAAAATTTGGTAAGAAACGGACTTGGTTTGACGTGTTTCAGATCAAAATTTGGAGAATTTAGATGTTTATGAAATTTGAGAAAGTTCTACAGATTTTGGAGTTTAATTCATTGTTTTTGATGTTATTTTGGTGGTTATATTACTCGAATAAGTTCGTAGGATGATTTTGAAGTCGTGTGTATATTTGGTTTTGAGCCCCGAGGGCTCGGGTGAGTTATGGGTAGGTGTCGGGGTGCAAAAGAGTTGGAAAATCTGGTTTTTGGGGGATGTTCTGGTGTCTGAGATTTTACACTATGCGATCGCATAGGTTGCCCCGCGATCGCGTAGTGTAGTGTGAGGAGGGGGTCAATTTTCTCTGTGCGATCGCAATGAGCTGAGTGCGAACGCGGAGCCTTAGGGTTTAGCTTTACGCGATCACACCCCTATGTCCGCGATCGCGTAAGTCTCCTGTGGGGTTGGGGGCTGGGTAGAAAATTGTTCTATGCGAACGCGTTCTTTCGTTCGCGATTACGTGGGTCCACGTCCGGGTTCTGTGCGATCGCTATCCTTTCTTCGCGATCGCGATGGTCTAGATCCAGTACTCAGCGCGATCACACGAGACATGTCGCGATCGCGTAGGTCATTTTTGCCCAGCTATTTTAATGCTCAAAAACAGAATACCCATTACGGGATTTTCATATTTTTCACCATCTCCTTCTTCTGCAAGCCCCATAGCTGAGTTCCAAGTTGCTCTTCCTCCATAACCACTTAGGTAAGTAATCTTAGCTCTAATTTGTTCCATTTTCTTCATCAATCATTAGATTCTAGGCCTAAACACATGGAATCAAGGGTAGAAATTGGTGGTTTTGGGTAGAGTTAGGGCTTCAGGAAATTTTGGGAATTGAACCTCATTTTAGGTTCGGATTTTAAAATAAATTGTATATTCGGGTTCATGGGGGAATGGGTGATCGTGTTTTGGTCCGAACCTCGAGTTTGGACCAAGCGGGCCCGGGGTCGAATTTTGGTATTTTTGGAAGAATTATGGGAAATGTATAATTAGGCTTTGGGATTGAGTTATTGAATTATTATTGATGTTATTAAGTCAATTATGTCTAGATATTATCGTTTTGGAGTCGGATTCAAGAGGAAAGGCCGTGATTGAGGCTTGACTTGCATTCTTGGAGCCGAGGTAAGTGTTTGGCCTAACCTTAGCTTGAGGGAATAGGTATAGAGTCTTATTTGCTATGTGTAATTCATATCCAATGTATATGTTAGGTGACGGGTACCTATATGTTGTGGTCAAGCATGCCCGTGAGTCGAATTTCGATGAGTTATTTAATGTTCTTTGATATTCTCCGTGTTGTGAATTATTGAGAACCTTGAAAGTGGTACCTTGAGGTTACTTCGTGACGTAGAAAGTTCTTGACTATTTGTTCGGTCAAGGGTTTACTGTTGATATTATACTTTTGAGTGAGACTGGTTATAGCTGAGTCCCTTGTCCGGACAATAGAATTTTGTTGATTATTTCTGTACATTTGAAATGTCGTATTGTTAAACTTTCATATCAATTGTGTCTTTTACACTCTTGATGCACGAGGGAACATTACGTGGCGAGTGATTATCATTTATGCACGAAGGAACGTTCTGTGCCGATGATTATTAATTATGCACGAAGGAACATTCCGTGTAGATGATTATTATTTATGCACGAAGGAACATTCCGTGCCGATGATTATTATTTATGCACGAGGGAACATACCGTGCCGATTGACTATTATTTATGCGCGAGGGGAAATTCTGTGCCGATTGATTATATTTATTCACGAAGGAACATTCCGTGCTGATTGATTATATTTATGCACGAAGGAACATTCTGTGCCGATTGATTATTATTTATGCGCGAGGGGACATTCCATGCCGATTGATTATTATTGATGCACGAGGGGACATTCTGTGCCGAGTCATTATTGTTTATACGCGAGGGGACATTCCGTGCTGTGTGATTTTGAGGTTATGCACGAGGGGTCATGCCGTGCCTTCTCCTGTCTATTTTATTTGTTTCGAGTTGTTATTTCCTGCTTTACTTCTATATTCCAGTTGGTACTTGATTCTACTGTTTTAGCAATTGTTTCCCCTCTTATCCCCATCATGTTCTTCCCTGTAACTGTATTCTTGTTTATTTTCTGCTATACTATTGAAATGCACAGGTACAATTTGTTGTCGTGTCCTAGCCTCGTCACTACTTCGCCGAGGTTAGGCTCGACACTTACTCAGTACATGGGGTCGGTTGTACTGATGCTACACCTGCATTTCATTATGTTGTTCAGATTACGCAGCCGAACCCAGTGGACCTCGCTAGTGGGAGTGTCCTTCAGTCCATTCCAGACGACACCGAGGTAGTCCCGCATGGCGTTCGTGGATCTCGGCGTCCCTGTCTATCTTTCATTCTGTCATTTATGTGTTTTCCAGACAGATACATCATTTTATTTTCAAACTGTTGTTTTTAGTCAAATCTTAGACTGGTTCATGAGGTTGTGATTCCACTTCTGGGTTTTGTACTTGAAGGGATTTCATCGTTATTAGCTATTGTTATTTAGATTTATGTTAATTCTTCTGCACTTTATCTCATTTATCTAGTCAGAGTTTGTTATTTTCATTTGTTAATAAATCAATTAAGTTAACGCGTTGTCTTGCCTAGCGGGTGCAACGTTAGGCGCCATCACGGCCTGAAGGTGGGATTTCGGGTCGTGACAAGTTGGTATCAGAGCGCTAGGTTGCTTAGGTCTCACAACGCACGGACAAACTTGGTAGAGTCAGAGGTATCGGTACAGAGACGTCTGTACTTATCCCCTAGAGGCTGCAAAATTAGGAAAAACTTCACTTTTCTTCTTTTCTGTCGTGCGATTTGAAGTCTAAATGTTAATTGAGATTCAATTCTATTCTCTCGCCGATGGCAAGAACGCGTGCTTACTCATCTACCGATCAACAGCCCCAGTAGAGGACCCACAGGTAGACTTTTCCAGTGAGGTTCCTACTCAGACAGTTCCAGTTGGACCAACTCAGGTCCCAGAGGGGTTCATTGCCACCCTGGTGCTTCAGGACGCTCTAGTCCGCTTAGTGGGACTCATGGAGAGTGTGGCTCAGTTCGGTCTTCTTCCTACTGCACCAACCATCTCTCAGGCTGGGGGAGGGACTCAGACTCCTGCTACTCACACACCAGATCAGCTAGATCCTCAGTTCCAGACTCTGGTACCTCAGACGGCCGGAGTATCTCAGCCGGGCATTGTGGCCCCGACAGTCGATGGAGCACCTATGTCAGCAGATGCTTTATGGAGATTGGATAGATTCACCAAGTTATTCACTACTACATTTACTGGTTCACCATCAGAGGATCCCCAGGATTATTTGGACAGTTGTCATGAGGTTCTTCGGAACATGGATATAATAGAGTCCAATGGAGTTGATTTTGCTACTTTATGTCTTTCGGGTTCCGGCAAGACTTGGTGGAGAGACTATTGCTTGACCAGGCCAGCTGGGTCTGCACCATTGACTTGGGCACAGTTCTCCGAGTTATTCGTGGGGAAGTTCCTTCCAGTTACTCAGAGGAGGATCTTCGAAGGTAGTTTGAGCGCCTCCAGCAGGGATCTATGTCTATCACTCAGTACGAGACCAGGTTCATCACTCTGGCTCAACCCATCAGGCTTCAGATGGCCAAGGAGTCAGGTACTGATATTTTGTTCCAGGATGCGACAAATGTGGCCCGGAGGATTGAGATAATTATGTCACAGGGTGGTGGTCAGTAGGCTGATAAGAGGCCCCGTCACTTCGGTCGATTTAGTGGAGCCTCATCTGGGGGCAGGGATTCTTTAGGCAGAGGTCATCCTCCCAAGCCCTATCAGTCGGCACTTCAGGTAGCTCACAGTGCACCACCAACTCCTATTGGTGCACCACCAGCTCCTATTGGTGCACCACCAGCACCTATCACTACACTATCACTTTCGAGTTTCCAAGGTGGTTATCGTGGTCGACATGGCCAGTTCCAGAGTCAGCAGCCACATCGGCAGAGGCCTTGTTATTCTTGCGGTGGTTTAGGGCATATTTCCAGGTTTTGCCCCCGAGGTTCTGGTGGGTCTCAGTATCAGGGTTCCCATGCCATGATTCTCACATCCGGCAGACCCCCACCCCCTCATCCAGCTAGGGGTATCGGTCGGGGTTCCAAAGGTAGAGGCCAGACTCATAGAGGTGGAGGACATGCCACGAGAGGTAGAGGTCAGGCCGCAGTAGGTCGACCTAGAGATGATCAAGTTGGAGGGGCTCAGCCCCGGTTCTATGCTTTTCCTGCCAGGCCTGATGCCGAGGCTTCTGATACAGTTATTACAGGTACGGTTTCAGTTTGCAGCCGAGAGGCTTTGGTGTTATTTGATCCGTGTTCTACATTCTCCTATGTGTCTTCATATTTTTCCCCTTATTTGAGTATGCCCCGTGATTCCTTGAGTACTGTTGTGCATGTGTCTACACCGGTGGGTTATTCTATAGTGGTAGATCGAGTCTATCGTGATTGCTTAGTATTCATTGGTGGTTTGGAGACTCAAGTTGATTTTTTGCTTCTTGATATGGTTGACTTCGATGTTATATTGGGGATGGATTGCTTATCCCCCTATTATGTTATTATGGACTGTCATGCCAAGACAGTGACCTTGGCTTTGCCGGGGGTGCCTCGTTTGGAGTGGACAGGGACTCCTAGTCATTCTTCTGATAGAGTTATTTCTTATATGAAGGCTCGGTGCATGGTCGAGAAGGGTTGTTTGGCCTATCTGTCCTATGTTCGTGATTCTAGTGCCGAGGTTCCTTCCCTGGAGTCTGTGCCCGTGGTTCGTAAGTTTCCAAAGGTTTTCCCTGCTGACCTGCCGGGTATGCCACCCGACATGGATATTGATTTTTGTATTGAGTTAGCTCAGGGCACCCAGCCTATTTCTACTCCGACGTATCGTATGGCCCCCCTAGAGTTGAAGGAGTTGAAAGATCAGTTGCAGGATTTGTTGGATAAAGGCTTTATTAGGCCTAGTGTTTCTCCTTATGGTGCTCCAATATTGTTTGTCAAGAAGAAAGGTGGCTCGATGAGGATGTGTATTGGATAACGGCAGTTGAATAAGGTTACTATTAAGAACAAGTATCCTTTGCCGAGGATTGATGATTTATTCGACCAGCTTCAGGGTGCCTCAGTGTTTTCCAAGATTGACTTGAGATCTGGTTACCATGAGCTGAGGATTAGGGCGTCTGATGTCCCTAAGACAGCCTTTCGCACTCGTTATGGGCATTATGAGTTCTTGGTGATGTCATTTGGGCTGACAAATGCCCCCGCTGCTTTAATGGAGTTGATGCACCGAGTGTTCAGGCCTTACTTGGACTCGTTCGTCATTTTTTTCTTTGATGATATATTGATATACTCTCGCAACCGAGAGGAGCATGAGCAACACCTTATACTCGTCCTCCAAACTTTGAGGGATAGTCAATTGTGTACCAAATTCTCCAAGTGTGAGTTCTGGTTGAGTTCAGTTGCATTTCTAGGCCATGTGGTATCGTTATAGGGTGTTCAGGTGGATCCCAAGAAGATTTCAGGAGTCAGAGATTGACCTAGACCCACCTCAGCTACAGAGATCCAGATTTTCTTGGGCTTAGCAGGTTATTATCGCCGGTTTGTGAAGGGATTTTCATCCATTGCAGCCCCAATGACCAGGTTGACTCAGAAGAGTGCTCAGTTCAGGTGGTCTGATGAGTGTGAGGCGAGCTTTCAGAAGCTCAAGACAGCCTTGACCACATCACCAGTGTTAGTTTTGCCCACAGGTTCAGGACCGTATACAGTTTATTTTGATGCTTCATGGGTTGGGCTTGGTGCAGTGTTGATGCAGGATGGCAAGGTTATAGCCTATGCTTCTCGTCAGTTGAAGGTTCATGAGAAGATCTATCCACTTCATGACTTGGAATTAGCAGCTATTGTGCATGCATTGAAGATTTGGAGGCATTATTTGTATGGTGTTCCATGTGAGGTGTTCACGGATCATAAGAGCTTACAGTATCTGTTCAAGTAGAAGGAGTTGAACATGAGGCAGAGGAGATGGTTAGAGTTGCTGAAGGATTATGATATTACCATTCTTTTTCATCCGGGGAAGGCCAATATGGTGGCCGATGCTTTGAGCCGGAAGTGAGCCAGTATGGGTAGTCTTGCCTATTTATCAGTCGGAAAGCGACCTCTTGCTTTGGATGTTAAGGCTTTAGCCAACCGATTTGTGAGATTGGAGGTTTCTGAGACTGGTAGAGTTTTGGCCCATACCGTAGCCCGTTCTTCATTGTATGACAGTATTCGGGCCAGACAGTATGATGATCTCCATTTATGTGTTCTTAGAGATAGATTCAGGCACGGAGATGCAAAGCAGGTTACGATTGATGACGAGGGAGTTTGAGGATGCAGGGTTGGATTTGTGTACCTGATGTGGATGGTATTCGTGAGTTGATATTTCAGGAGGCCCATAGTTCCCGGTATTCTATTTATCCGGGTGCCGCAAAGATGTACCAGGACTTGCGGTAGCACTATTGGTGGCGGAGGATGAAGAAGGATATTGTAGCTTATGTAGCTCGATGTTTGAACTGTCAGCAGTTTAAGTACGAGCACCAGAGACCCGGTTATTTGATGCAGCAGATTTGGCTTCCCGAGTGGAAGTAAAAGCGTATCACCATGGACTTTGTAGTTGGACTCCCACAGACTTAGAGGATGTTTGATGCAGTATGGGTCGTTGTGGATAGGCTGACCAAGTCAGTGCACTTCATTCCAGTATCAGTTTCGTATTCAGCAGAGAAGTTGGCAAGGATCTATATGAGAGAGATTGTTAGACTGCATGGTGTTCCCATATCCATTATATTAGACCGAGGTACTCAGTTTACCTCCCATTTCTGGAGAGTATTTCAGCGAGAGTTGGGCACCCAGATTGATTTGAGCACAACAATTCATCCTCAGACAGACGCGCAGTCCGAGCGTACTATTCAGATTTTGGAGGATATGTTGCGAGCTTGTGTCATTGACTTTGGTGGTTCATAAGACCAGTTTTTGCCTTTAGCTGAGTTTTCCTACAACAACAACTATCAGTCGAGCATTCAGATGGCTCCGTATGAGGCGTTGTATGGTAGACGGTGTCGGTCTCCAGTCGGATGGTTTGAGCCATGAGAGGTTAGATTGCTGGGTTCTATGTTAGTCCAGGATGCCTTGGACAAGGTGAAGATCATTCAAGATAGACTTCGTACAGCTCAGTCCGGGCAGAAGAGTTATGCGGATCGCAGAGTTCGAGATTTGGCATTTATGATAGGCGACCGGGTATTTCTTCGGGTGTCGCTCATGAAGGGCGTGATGAGATTCGGAAAGAAGGGCAAGTTGAGCCCTAGATACATTGGTCCATTTGAGATTCTGGATAAGGTAGGAGAAGTGGCCTATAGACTTTCCTTGCCACCTAGTTTGTCAGCCGTGCATCTGGTATTTCACGTATATATGCTCCCGAGGTATATTGCGAATCCATCTCATGTACTTGACTTCAGTGGTGTCCAGTTGGACAAGGATCTGTCTTATGAGGAGGAGCCGGTAGCCATATTAGACCGGCAGGTGCGACAGTTGAGATCGAAGAGTTATCCTTCAGTTCGTGTTCAGTGGAGGGGTCAGCCTGTTGAGGAAGCTACTTGGGAGTCCGAGCCCGATATCCCCACCTTTTCCCCGATTTAGGTACTTTTCTATGTCCGCTCGAGGACGAACGGTTGTTTTAGAGGTAGAGATTGTGATGACCCAAAAGGTCATCTTGTGTTAATTTATCAAAAACTATGTTTCAAGGACCAGAAAGCCTCCGTTAATCTCACCTCGATGTGAGTGTGCAGCCCGGGCGCATAACCAGGAAGCCTTTATGTGGAAATATGCTAAACACTTGAATTGATGATAATTAATGGAATAAAGTCGACTTTGGTCAATATTTTTGGTAAACGGACCCGGACCCGTGATTTGACGGTCCTGGAAGGTCCGTAGGAAAATATAGGATCTGGGCTTATGCCCCGAATCGAATTCCGAGGTCCCAAGTCCGAGAAATGAATTTTTAAAGAAAATTGTTTTCTGAAATTAAGAAAGACTTTTGAAAATGAACTTTGATGTGAAATATGTGTTACCGAGCCCGTATTATGGTTCCGGATCCCGAAACAGGTTCAATATGTGTTATGTGAGTTATTTGTAAAATTTGGTAAGAAACATACTTGGTTTGACGTGTTTCGGATCAAAATTTGGAGAATTTAGAAGTTTATGAAATTTGAGAAAATTCTATTGATTTTGGAGTTTAATTCATTGTTTTTGATGTTATTTTGGTGGTTATATTACTCGAATAAGTTCGTAGGATAATTTTGAAGTCGTGTGTATATTTGGTTTTGAGCCCCGAAGGCTCAGGTGAGTTCCGGGTAGGTGTCGGGGTGCAAAAGAGTTGGAAAATCTGGCATAGGTTGCCCCACGATCGCGTAGTGTAGTGTGAGGAGGGGGTCAATTTGCTCTGCGCGATTGCAAAGAGCTGAGTGCGAACACGGAGCCTTAGGGTTTAGCCCTACGCGATCGCACCGCTATGTCCGTGATCGCGTAAGTCTCCTGTGGGGTTGGGGGCTGGGTAGCAAATTGTTCTATGCGAACGCATTCTTTAGTTCGCGATCGCGTGGGTCCACGTCCGGGTTCTCTGCGATCGAAATCCCTTCTTCGCGATCGCGATGCTCTAGATCCAGTACTCTGCGCGATCGCATGAGACATGTCGCGATCGCGTAGGTCATTTTTGCTCAGCTATTTAAATGCTCAAAAACAGAATACCCATTACGGGATTTTCATATTTTTCACCATCTTCTTCTTATCCAAACCCCATAGCCGAGTTCCAAGATGCTCTTCCTCCATAACCACTTAGGTAAGTAATCTTAGCTCTAATTTGTTCCATTTTCTTCATTAATCATTAGATTCTAGGCCTAAAAACATGGAATCAAGGGTAGGAATTGGGGGTTTTGGGTAGAGTTAGGGCTTTTGGAAATTTTGGGAATTCAACCTCATTTTTGGGGTCGGATTTCAAAAAAAATTGTATATTCGGGTTCATGGGGGAATGGGTGATCGGATTTTGGTCCGAACTTCAAGTTTGGACCAAGCGGGCCCGGGGTCAAATTTTGGTATTTTTAGAAAAACTATGGGAAATGTATAATTAGGCTTTGGGATTGAGTTATTGAATTATTATCGATGTTATTAAGTCAATTATGTCTAGATATTATCGGTTCAGAGTCGGATTTAAGAGGAAAGTTCGTGATTGAGGCTTGACTTGCATTCTTGGAGCTGAGGTAAGTGTTTGGCCTAACCTTAGCTTGAGGAATAGGTATAGAGTCTTATTTGCTATGTGTAATTCATGTCCAATGTATAGGTGAGGTGACGGATACCTATATGTTGTAGTCAAGCAATGCTCGTGAATCGAATTTCGATGAGTTATTTAATGTTCTTTGATATTCTCCGTGTTGTGAATTATTGAGAACCTTGAAAGTGGTACTTTGAGGTTACTTCGTAATGTAGAAAGTTCTTGATTATGTGTTCGGTCAAGGGTTTACTGTTGATATTATACTTTTGAGTGAGATTGGTTATAGCTGAGTCCCTTGCTGGGACAATAGAATTTTGTTTATTATTTCTGTACATTTGAAATGTCGTATTGTTAAACTTTTATATCAATTGTTGCTTTTATACTCATCAGGAATGAGGGAACATTCCGTGTCGAGTGATTATTATTTTTGCACGAAGGAACATTCAGTGTCGATGATTATTAATTATGCACGAAGGAACATTCTGTGCCGATGATTATTATTTATGCACGAAGGAACATTCTGTGCCGATGATTATTATTTATGCACGAGGGAACATACCGTGCTGATTGATTATTATTTATGCGCGAGGGGAAATTCTGTGCCGATTGATTATACTTATGAATGAAGGAACATTCTGTGCCGATTGATTATATTTATGCACGAAGGAACATGCCGTGCCGATTGATTATTATTTATGCGTGAGGGGACATTCCGTGCTGATTGATTATTATTGATGGACGAGGGGACATTCAATGCCGAGTCATTATTGTTTATGCGCGAGGGGACATTCCATGCCGTGTGATTTTGAGGTTATGCACGAGGGGTCATGCCGTGCCTTCTCCTGTCTATTTTATTTGTTTCGAGTTGTTATTTCTTGCATTACTTCTATATTCCAGTTGGTACTTGATTCTACTATTTTAGCAATTGTTGCCCATCTTATCCCCAGCATGTTCTTCCTTGTAACTGTATTCTTGTTTATTTTCTGCTATACTATTGAACTGCACAGGTACAATTTGTTGTCGTGTCCTAGCCTCGTCATTACTTCGCTGAGCTTAGGCTAGGCACTTACTCAGTACATGGGGTCGGTTGTACTGATACTACACCTGCACTTCTTTATGTTGTGTAGATTACGCAGC
The DNA here is from genome assembly GCA_005239525.1 of Nicotiana knightiana. Taxonomy (NCBI): domain Eukaryota; kingdom Viridiplantae; phylum Streptophyta; class Magnoliopsida; order Solanales; family Solanaceae; genus Nicotiana; species Nicotiana knightiana. The sequence goes on along the minus strand of MDKJ01021913.1, from coordinate 30,420 downwards.
CGGACCCAGTGGACCTCGCTAGTGGGAGTGTCCTTCAGTCCATTCCAGAAGACACCAAGGTAGTCTCGCATGGCGTTCGTGGATCTCGGCATCCCTGTCTATCTTTTTTTGTGTCATTTATGTGTTTTCCAGACAGATACATCATTTTATTTTCAAATTGTTGTTTTTAGTCAAATCTTAGACTGGTTCATGAGGTTGTGACTCCACTTCTGAGTTTTGTACTTAAAGGGATTTCATCGTTATTAGCTATTATTATTTAGATTTATGTTAATGCTTCCACACTTTATCTCATTTATCTAGTCAGAGTTTGTTATTTTCATTTGTTAATAAATCAATTCAGTTAACACGTTGGCTTGCCTAGCATGTGCAACGTTAGGCGCCATTACGGCTGAAGGTGGGATTTCTGGTCGTGACACTTACCCAGGCCCAAAATATCTTCTCACTAACACTCAATACCCAACCCATTAAGCTAAAACCGACCAACCCCATTACCCCCAAAACGACCCCATTTTAAATGAAAGGTAATCCCAGCCGTTGATCTATTTAGATCCAACGGTTGGGAACTAATAATTACTAACTATATATATGTCCAAACTCCCCCCATCATCACCCTAACTCCCACCTCCCGTCTCTCTCTCTCTCTCTTCTCTTGACCCCACCAGCCTTCGCCGCCTTCCACCCATCTCCGCCGATCGAAAATCGCCCATCGGTGGCGGAGCTCAACCAAATTGTACCAAAATTTCACCAGATGACCCTCTTCCTCCCCTCAACCCCGTCTTTCTACTAGTTTCCTCAAAAAACCACTCAATATCGACCAATTTTAGATCTGAAAACTCTAAAAAGCTTGCATCAGAGGTTTCAAGCGGACCTGTGGCTCAAGCTCACATGAGTCGATGGCTCTTGACAAGAGCCATCGATTCATGGAAGCTTGATTCATTTTTGAACTCACCGGAGTCCGTTCAAATTCTGGCGAGGCCACCGGAATCTGGCTAAATCTGTTATAGTCGACTGGTACCCCCTTTTTTTCTTCCTATTCCTGTAATAATTTTTTAGATTAAAAGCATGATTAGTTTAGATTTAAAACTGCCCTAATTATCACTGTTTCATCTTCTTTTTTAATTAATTCAGTCTTAAATTTCTTTCATGCATGTTTTGATTGTGTTTAACACTTGTTGAATGGTAACCGTTTTAGGTTTAGTTGGTTTAGTTAATTACTAATTAGGGTTCATGACTGAAATTAGCTGCTAATTATAGTTGTTGTTAATCGTCAATTAGTTAGGATCTTATGACTTCGCTTGAGTTATTTGATTCTACTCCTTAGTCTATTTCTGATTTTAGGTTTCATGACTGATTTTATGTTTTTTGTTCAATCCTGAATTGATAATCTGCATTTATCCTGTGTGTTGTCAACTCGTTTCTGATTTTAGGTTAATAGATTAATAGGTTTTCAATTAGTTGATTCTGTTGTTTGTAGCTTTTTAAGCTATTTCTCCTACCCTGAACAATTTATTAAACAACCAGTGTTCACGTTAGTCTTAGGAATTTTGAGCCAATAGTTAATCAATTCAGATGCTTTTAACTAAATCACTAGTCTGTAATTTAACCATGGTCTAATTTGGACCTTTGACCTTAACTCTTAGTTTAGACTGTTAATAAATACTTATATGTAGTGACTGAGTATACATGTTTAAAGGATTTGTTAATGATCTTTACGAATGAATCTTGTAACATAATTGTTTAATCTAGGCCAAAATCCTTAAAACAAACAATTGACCCCTAAATTAAGATAGCAAAACCTAATTACTCAACTAAGCTAATCATTAGTAACTTCATTTGATTTAGCTAAGTTTAAGTTCAAAATGATTCACTTAATCTCACCCTTAAGCTAATTTCAGCTTCTTCAACCTAGTAACTAACTTAAGTTAATTTCATTAGTACTGATTATTAATTAGAATAAAGATAATCAACTTAGTAAATAACTTAATCCCTAAATACTAAAAAGGTAATTTTAAGGGTATTAAAGGGTATGATAGGAACTTCAATTGAAGAATCTTGGGTGTAACAACCCAAGAAACTTCTAGAATTAGGATAAATATCAAAAAATAAAAACAGAAATCATAAAATCAGAATTTTTTAGGTAAAACAGTAATTTTTGAAAGGGGATAAGGGCTGGAAATAAAGGAACATTCTAGAAGGGGGTACAGTTGTCCTATAAGATAAGGATAGACAGTTGTACATGTACTATTTCAGGTTAATAGATAAGGTATATTCTCTAAAAAGATGCTGCCCTAGACTCCCTATAAATAGAATAGATTATTCTCTGAAAAAGGGGACTGGAACACACTCTACACCCTTACTCTACACCTTATTCCATACCTAAAGACCTGAACACACAGATTCTGAAAAAGAATTTTGTAGAAATTTCACACACACACCTACTGAAATTTTGCTTTGAAAATGTTGTTTCTAAAAATCTAAAAAGAACAAAAAACACTGAAAAAACTGAAATCATGAGTGCAAAAACAGTCTAAAATTGGTCTTCCTATAACTGTGGTTTCTTTCCGGAAAAAACTAGTTTTCTTGTTGATTTTTACTTAAACATCTGGTATTCAAGCCATCACTTTCTGGGTTTCTTCCTGCTGTCACTGTTTCTTGTTGTTGCTGTTATTAAGCTTACTAAAGCTTGGTTTTCTGACCTTTATTTGGTCACTTCTCTGCTGTATTTTTCAATTTCAAGGTAAGTAACAATGTCCACCTTAAATAGAATTAATTTTGAATTCTAAATTTGTGTTTGAAACTTGTTTTGGTTGGCTGAACTTTGTTGTTAGTTTAAAAATCATGAATATGTGAACTTACGGTTGATTAATGTCAATAAACCATGTGTTAGTATTATCTTAAATGGCTGTTGAATTTGGTCATGAAATATAAAAAATTGTGTTGTATATGTGCTCAATTTGTCAATGTTTTCTTGCTGAATCAGTGTGTCTATATAGTTATAAAACTATGTTCTACATTCACTGTTTAATACCAGCACTAAAGGAAATGACTCTGACCCTTTAATGGTCAGATTCATTCTGTAATAGTGCATAGATTCTTATTTTTTGTCACTGAAACAATCAGTGAATTACAGGAAGTGGAGTCTACGGGTAAAGTCATGAGCAGTCCTAGCTTGTTCGAAGATAAAGCAGCAGTAGATTAGACTGTCACTTAGGACATTTTTAATGTGTTTTCAAAGAAATCTGTATTTTGTTGTCGAATAGTAATGCAAAAAGTCTGCCTATTGCTATAAACTTACTATATTCATTGTATTAAGATTTATTGTAATAAGTTGGACTGGACTTTATAAAAATTTGTATTCAACTTTATCCTTCTTATTATTTCACTAAAATCTGGAATTTCAAAAACTGTAAAGCTATGGTAAATAAAATTGGATTGTTGGCAGGTATTTCGTCAATCTATATATGGAAAAACGGGCCAGACTGCTAGAATGGCCCATTAAGACTTGAACCAGTCTGAACCCCCGGCTATTGGGCCTAAGGGGTACGGAAGCCCAAAGCCTTAGGGCTATATTTTTGCTTTAAGGTTAATACAATATGGTATATGTTAGGTATCTAATTATTATATCTCGATTAAAATTCAAATGCCTTTAAAATTTTAATTGATTTTTATACTAAACCAAGCTGTGCGAAATTCCAGTTTTGCTGTGGAAAATTCATTCTCTTAAAATTCCTGCAATTTGCCTTAAGCCGCTTATTTCCAAATCTAATAAATACGGAAATATATGGTCCAACTTCCTAACAGCTTCTCTAATAACCAAAATAAATGTTCGAATCATTGACAAATTCTCTGATTATCCTTTAGATCTATAGCTTGAAATGTGTTCAAACGAATTAATTTTGTGCCTTTAATTTCCTTCATTTTAGTATGCTTTTGGCCGAATTGTATAACCCCTTCCCCTCAAATAGCCAAAATAGGATTGGACTAAAGTGTAATTACTAAAATTGGGCCAGATTCGGCCATGGCCCAAAAACTCATCCTTAGAACTACTTCCTGTTAGACTAGTAGGGCTTAGTAAAATAACCTTTGCAAACATAACAAAATATTTAGACTCATTCCTTAGATAGTGGATATAGTTAGAATTTAAAAACATATTAATAATCAAAGTATACGTTCGTGTAACTTTAAATAAAAATAACTAAAATTACACTTTTGACTTAAAATTGTGTATACGATTCGTAACACAAATAAAGACTAAAATGAACACTCGTAGAGATACCTTTAGGAACGGATTTTTTAAGAAAATTATTATCGAAATTACGTACATGCTCGTGTGACGTGATTTAGATTTCTTTTTACAACCAAAACAAAAATACGCGCTTGCGCAACTTTAGTTATTTCTTTAATTGAATTCAGTGTCGAGAATTATGTACACTTCCGCGTGACATGATTTTTGACGCATCCAATTTCAACGGATTTACGCATACGTGGCCCGTCTCAAAATAACTCTTTAAATACAAGTGAGTAATAAAAGCGGTAAAAAATATAAAAATGCATTTATGTGCTAAAATCAGTAATTAAACAATTTAGGCCAAGTTTAATCAATAAGTGACCGTGCTAGAACCACGGAATTCGGAAATGCCTAACACCTTCTCCCGGGTTAACAAAATTCCTTACCCAGATTTCTGGTTCGCAGACAATTTAAACAGAGTCAAAATTCCTCGATTTGGGATTTTAATAAATAAATGGTGTCCCGGAACACCGTAAAAAAAATCCAGGTGGCGACTCTAAAAACTAATAAATAAATCCCAAATTCGAATAATGTCACTTAAAGTGGAAAAACTCCCTTATTACCCTTACCGGTGAAAAAGGAGGTGTGACAGCAAGAACAAGTAGGGCTAGCACATAAGTAACAAAAACAGTTAAGAGGCTCAGATTCTCCTCCACACATAATGCAAATAAATAGAACGTCTCAAAACACAGACAAAGGCAACTTTTTATTAGAGAAAGGATCCTAAGACATGGTATTTAGGTGAACATTAATATACAGAACATGCAACACTGTGTCCTAATCAGTTTGCCTACTAATTTTAAGACCTGTAAGACTTTAAGCAGTAAACACAATTAACACGCAATTTTCGGTTTATAGAGACTAATTACCTAAGGCTTGCCTAGGCGTGGGACTTTGCAATCACAATTACAAGAGTTGTTTAAACAGTTTAGAAGTTGTTTAACCTACAACATGCTTCTCTAGGTGACGAAGACTTAAAAGAGGTAATTTGTACCTGTTTTCATTCAGAAGTATGACAATTATACGAGAGACGATTTTTCTATACCATTTTAGATCAGTGACTTATTTTAATGGAACTAGGCGTGTTCCTATAAATGCAAGCAGGGTTCCTAGAACATGGTATCTAATGCATACTGGAATGTTCGTTTATTAGAACAAGATTGTTAACCTATCAGCAAGATTTCTAAGTGAAAAACATCTATTGAAGCATGGATTAGTGATATGCTAAGGCAATAAACGTAAAGCCCTAAGAACATGATATCTAATGCATGTTTAGCATGATTTGGATGCAAATGAACACATTAGTCCTAAGACATGGCTTCTAGTGCAGATTCACAGAATATAGAGCCTAGGAATATGGTTTCTACCCAGTTTTTACCCACAGTACCATACACTACACTCCCTTTTCACTAGTTACCCCAATATCTGTTTACAAATTAATTATTACAAACTAGTAGCTGAACGAATTACACAAGTAAATAAAAAAGAGAAGAAGTTAAACTATAAGGAGCCTGAAGCAGGCCCAAATACAACCTGAAGACAACAGGCCTTCAACAGTCTCAAATGCCAAGGATTTCAGAACCATTTTCATGTCCAAGTGTGTCAGAGTTCCCTAAGGACCTCAAGGATTCCGGGCAGTGCTCACACCTAGACTTTCATAACATGGATTGAGTAAGTACAGTGTAGAAGGGACAAACCCAGTGTGCCAGAGTTTGGAGGAATCTAAAAGATCACAAGGCAGTACACACACTGGAAGGGCAAAACCTATTGACCTAAGATTGAAGTGAGAGTGTTTGACATAGTTTTGATATGAAACCAGTGTTGAGATAACTCTAGGAGTGAAAAAGATTTTCTAAAATAGAAACCAGTTTAGTAGTAAAACAGTTTGGGAAAAATACTAAAACACTTTTGAAATCAGAACACAAACCAATTGGTCATAGAACAACCAGATTCAGAAACATTTGGCAAACAGATTCCACACAGGGATAAAGGGGTTGGGGACATATAGGAATCACATTTAAGGATACATGAACAGGGTATAGGGAGGCATATAGACAGCAAATGCATAGAACACTTAGGAGTTCTTATAGGATTAACATGTTAGTCATGATAGTAAGTAATTGGTGACATAGAGCAAGGATGCAGTAAAGCCATGTTGCAAGAAATGTGGGTACTGGACAAGATTAGACACACAATTAAGGTCAATCGAATGTGCTAAGAGACCAGGAGACTGAAGAAGAATAGGCAGGGATAAGTAGACATGCTGGACAAACAATCAAGTAGACAACTATGTTTATACATGCTAATTACAGATGGAACAAACAAGTTTTGGACATGCTAATTACACACTGAACAAGACATGATTTAGACATTCTAAGCAAATCAGTAAACAGGAACAGGGATTGAATTCATAACTAATGAACTAGTGTAGGAATGAAACTACAACGACCCGACTGGTCGTTTTGAGCTCTAGCGTGTCGTTCAGTGGTTTGAAGTCATGAGCAGCTCCATTTTAGGTATTATGACTTGTAAGTTTGGTCGGAATTGAATTTAGGGAAGCTTAGAGATGGTTCGGAAAGAAAATTCTCATTTCAGAAGCCTTAAGTTGGAGAAATGGACTAAGATTGAAATTTTGAGTAAACGACCTCCCAATCAAGATTTGAAGGTTCCAGCAGGTTCGTATGATGATTTTGGACTTGGGTGTATATCCGGATTGAGTTTTGGATAACCCGGGAGCGTTTCGGCATATATTATGGAAGTTAACATTTTAGAAGAATTTCATAGGTTTGGGCTTCAAGTGCATTTCGGAGTTATTGATGTCCGTTTGGGATTCTGAGTCTGGGAGCAGCTTTGTATGGTGATTCTGGAGTTGGGAGCGCGATCGGAAGTGAATTTGGATGTCCGTAGGTCATTTTGAAGCCATTTGGCTAAAGATAGAAATTTGAAGGTTTTTGAGAAATTAGACTTGATGTGGAAGTTTTGATATTAAGGTCGGAATGCGATTCCGGAAGTTGGAGAAGGTACGTAATATTGAATATGACTTGTGCGCAAAATTTGAGGTCAATCGGTCATGATTTGATAGGTTTCGACATCGGATGTAGAAGTTGGAAATTTTTAAGTTCATAAAGTTGGGATTTGAGTGTGATTCATGGTTTCGATGTTGTTTGATGTGATTTGAGGCCTCGAGCAAGTCCGCATTATAATTTGGAATAGGTTGGTATGATTGGACGGGGTCCCCGGGGCCTCGGGTGGATTTCCAGGTGGTTAACAGATCGAGTTGAGAGTTTGAAGAGGCTGCTTTTGCTGTTATCTGGTGTGATCCGCACCTGCGAGGATATGGCCGCAATTACGATTTTGGGTTGGACCCAAGGAGGCCGCAGGTGCAGAAGTTTTGGGCACACCTGCGGAAGCGCATGTGCGATTAAGGGGTCGCAGGTGCGGAATTTGGCCTGGGCAAATTGTTTTTAAGCGAGAATTGGGTCATTTCTTCACCTATTTGCATATGCCATGGGTGATTTGGAGGAACTTCAAGGAGAGGATTTCATAAAGGATCGTAAGGTAAGTAATTTCTTCACGTTTTTGAGTTTAATACAAGATTATTACATAGATTTGGTAGGGAAATTGAGGAAAATTTGGAAAATCTTAAAGAAACCTATAAAATGGTAATTTGGAGTTTTAGCCACGATTTGAGCATGGATATTTGAGTAAACTGTATATTTGATTTAGTAAGGCTATGGGTAGAATATATCTTCGAGAAATTTCGGATTTCCGGGCACGTGGGCCCGAGGGAATTTTGGTCATTTCACTAAGCAGGGTTGGGAAATCATATAATTTGGAATTTTTGCCAATATTAGAGTATATTTTCATTGGGTTGTCGTTGTTTGGATAGTTTTGGGGCATTGTGCGTCCGTTGATTCATCGGAAGGGCTTGGAAGCCGGTTATGGAATCTCGGAGCGAAGTAAGCCTCCTTTCTAACTTTGTGAGGGGGAATTGTCCCCCTAGGTGAATTAATTCAGTACATGCTATTATCTTCGGAGGCTACGTACGCACGAGGTGACGGGTGTCCGTGCGTAGCTACTATTATGCCTTGTCCGGATAGTCGAGGACCCACTAGCATGCCTTATGTGTTGTACCTGTAATTCTGCCTCTAGTATTAAACTGCTAATATAATCCAAGCCGTAATTGAATATCTAAAAGAAGACTAGAGTCTATTTTCCTAATAATCTAGAAAGAGAATTGATTCCTCCTTTGATAATTGTGTACCTGGTAGGGTTGTATTATGGAATATCATTAAACTTGACAAATGAATTTCAAAATAAAGATTTAAAAACTATATTTCATGTTCCTTTAAGAAGGATTTTTACCACTTTCCTGAGAAGAACTGCTTCTTGATAAAAATAAGGATTTATTATGTGGATATGTGTACATATGAGCACCTGAGTAGCAGGTATGATTCACGAGCAGGCTAGCCTTATTATTTGTATGTATAACCGCGTCACATGATCGATTCGTGAGTGGGGAAGATAGATGCATCTATGGTTCGAGCCGTTCGACCCTTCGGCAGTGCACAGTTTATTAATGTTGGTCCGCGCTGTTCGACCCTCGGCATTGCTTGCGCATGATATTTGTTGCATAGTTACTATGATTTTTCCTGATTACTAGCCTGAAATATTAAATTATCAATTGAAATGATAGAGATTTAAAGTTATTAAAAGATATTTTGGAAGAAGTTGTTCCTTCCCGTCGATTAATTGTTATTTGATTAAACCATCCATGTTGATTAATTGTATTAATATGATGAAGATATAAAGTGTTAAACGTGAACGGAGTTGAAATTATTTAAATCCTGATTTTAATAAATTTCCTACGATAATCATGCTTAGTGTCATACTTGAATATTCTAAATTGACCTTTAGTAAGTGTCAAATTTGACCTCTCGTCACTACCTCTCTGAGGTTAGGCGGGCGATTTATTGAGTACACGTTGTTTTGTACTCATGCTACACTTGATGTGCATTTTATTGCACAGGTACTTTCATAGCAATGTGGAGGATTCGGGGACTTAGGCGAGCTGAATCATCCGGAGGCGATCCGCAACGGACAGAGTCTCCTTCGTACTGTATTTATTTCATTTTAAATTTCTTTGTCCAGTTGTATTCCAGACAGGCTTTGTAATGATTGTATAAATTCTTAGAAATTGCTCATGTACTTGTGACACCGGATTCTGGGATATGTGTTGGGGTATATTTGTCAAAGTGTAATACTTAAACTATTGTTTTACTTAACAGATTTCTATTTGGTTAAAATGTAATAAAGTGCAACGGAATGTTTTTCATAAATGTTTTAAACCGAAAATTATTTCGATTAATTAATGATGGGCTTGCCTGACAATGATGTCCGGCGTCATCACGACCTTATGGATTTTGGGTCGTGACAGAAGCACATAGAGTTTGGGTTTCAAGATTTAACTAGAGACATACTAGTTGAAGAAAGGAGTGCATAATATAAAGCAGGTATAGTTCCAATATCTAGCCTTGGATTTCAGCCGGCTAGACCAAGAGTTAACACAAGTAGTAGAGAAAGAAAAGAGAGTTTGAGTGTGAGTGTGTGTATTCTGAACTTAGTTCCTGTCTTGAGAGGTAAAACAAGATAGTTTATATAGTAGTTTAAGAGTAGGACAAACAAGGTAAAAGAAATCAGAAGCCAACAATTAAGGCAATCACAGAGTCCAATCACATAAGAAGTTCAAAATCGACCCCTTTAAATAAGGGCAATTGATTCAAACGGTAATAACAAGGATTCAATTAAGGCAAGAAATTTGAATCAAACAAAATAAGGGAGCCAGAATAAGCTCCTTAAATTAAGGGCAATTGATCAAACGGTAATAACAAGGGTCTAATTAAGGAAATAATCTCAATCATACCATGTAAAGGAATCAGTAAGAATCCACAGTTATACAAGCAATTAAATAAGGCAGGGATGGATAAGTAAGGTCGTAAACAAGGAAACATGCAAGACTTGGGCATACAAAATCTCTAATAGAGCAAATCAATTAGTCAGAATTTCAATGTAATACTGATTTCTGGGGAGAAAGATATCAACTTCCACAAATAGAGAATGAGTTAGGTAAAACTTCATAAAAACATAGAAATTAGTCCGGAAAAATTGACTCAGAAACCCTAATAGAGATGAACTAGGGTAAAAATCACAAGAAACTGAATTTGACTAAGGAAAATCATGTAGGTCAAAGATATAGAGTGAATCAATACAACTAGTAACATTGAAAAACTCAGAACCGAAGCAAAAAAGCGAAACAATGCCACAAGAAACACGAAAAACCCAGAATCGAACCAAAAATATATTAAGAAATGGAGTTTTAGAATAAATCGACTAGGGTTTAGGCATACTCAACATAAATCAGTCAAAAGCACATAAGAACAGAAGATTAAACAATCAAAATCAGAAAACATTTTGGAGAAGATGATTTTCAGTAAACCCTATTTTAGAAAAACGGAAAATCACTTGAAAAACCAGAAAAATTTCAAGGAAACATGTGAGATAGGTTCGATTCATCTCAGATCTGTACAGATATGAGAAGATCGAAGATAAAAATTAGAGTTTTGAGAAAATATCATAGAGACGAAGATGAAGCTTAGAAATCCATAGGTTTAGGTAAAAGCAAGAAGATCTTACTAGAGATCGAACCAGAACAGCCTGAAACAGGAAGCGAAAGCCAAAGTCATAAGGGGGAGTACTACCAGCATAAGAGAGCCACGAGAGGCCTGAGGGTGGTGAGGAACCACCATGGTTGATGATGGAGAGTGATGGCGAGGTGAGATTAGGGTTAGGGCAGAGAGGATTTGAAGGGGAGAGTGAAGTGTACCGGCGGAGAGGGCGAGTGGAATGAGAGGGTTTAGGGGGGGGATCGTTTAGGTTAATTAAGGAAAGGTTCAATCTGGGCCGTTGATCAAAATGATCAATGGCCAGGATTCAAGCGGAATTGGTTCGGGTTAGGTAGGGGTTTGGGCCTGGTTGTATTGGGCTAGCTAATAAGGTGTTTTGGACTGGTTATATAGGATGCAATTGAAATAATAATAATAGGCTATTTGTTAAATACCCAAAATAAATTAATTTAAATAATTTGTAAAATAATTACTAATTTATAAAAAATGAATTTAATGTATAGAAATGTTTTAAAGAAGGTTATTTAGTATTTGAAATACAAAAGACTAATTTCTAGTAAAAAAAATACAAAATTGTATGCATGGGCTATAATTGCAAAGTTATTGCAATTTTAGCCATAAGGTACCAAATTGGCTATTTATAGAATAATTTGAACTTAATAGGACCATAATAGTAATATTAAATCAAGAAAAAATGTTTTGAAATCATTTGTGATGCAATTTTGTAATTATTTATTGGAATAAAATACTGGGGAAATTAATAAAATATGTAGAAAATTGTGAAAAAATACCAATTGATGCTAATGCATAATTTTAAAGACATATATGCATTTTGAAATATTTTTTAGGAAAAATCGGGTATCAACACCTTGGGTCTCTTGTCGAATGAATCCAGCAGCTAACCTCGCGATCAACTCGGACCAGCACCAAAATCTGCATAAGAAGTGCAGAGTACAGTATCAGTATAACCGACCATATGTACTGGTAAGTGCAGAGCCTAACCTCGACGAAGTAGTGATGAGGCTACAGTGGGTCACTCACACTATATCTTGTACGCAGTATATATGATAAAAGCAAAAATGAAAGACAGAATATGATAAAGCAGTATTTTTCAAGAAATAACTACTATCTCGGAAATAAATCATCAGCGTTAAGAAATTACCAATCCTTAAGTGCAATAGAAAATACCGTAAAGCTAATGCAGCTCAGAGAAACATAAACACATAGGTTTTTGCGATACTCAACCCGATCCCACCGTACATCTCATATTCCTCCTTTATTTCCTCATAATAGCATAAACAACAGTGAATAAAAATAAAAGTGTTGCAACGTACAACCTGGTCCCACCATATCACAACAACACAATCATAGCTCACCCTTATGCCACCAAACAATCCACCCTTATTATACCTGTTGCGGCGTGCAACCTGTTCCCACCGTACAACATCCATTCAACCTCATTCCACCTCAATATATCACCCTTATTCCACCTGTTGCAGCGTGCAATTCGATCACACCATATCAACATCAAGTGCTCAACATACACAATAAATTCACAATTCAAATCACGGAAGCCCTTCGCAATACTTAAACACCAAACCAAAACAAATAGGAAACTTGTACATCATGAAAGTTCACATAAGTAATAATACATAGTGAGACCAATTCAGATTATACAACAAAAAGGTACCGATAAACTAGCTTAAGCAAATAATAGGAGATAATGAAACTATGAAAAGAACAATATCATGAACAAGAGGAAACAATGTCTAACAAGTAGCAATTAGGCATGAGAACACAATTAAAGCATGTAACAATTAAGATAAGGGAAAAATATAATATGGGAAAAGTGGGAAAAAAGGGAAAACAGATAACAGGTAGCGCAAGTACTCGCCACCTCACATAGACACCTTACATGAGTTTCACATAGCAAACGAGGGTTCCTAATTCCTTCAAGTCAAGGTTAGACACTACACTTACCTCGCTCCAAAGACCACTCACTGCTCAATCACAGTCTTGCTCTGAAACAATCCTCCAAACCAATAGAATCTAGCAAATTACCAATCAAACGACTCAAATAAACTACCCACGATAGCAAGAATTCAATTTACGCCATTTTATAAAAAGTCACACCCAGGCCCGCTTGGTCCAAACTCAAAATTCGGACCAAAACCCGATTACCCATTTATTCCCGAGCTCGGATATGTGATTTATTTTGGAATCCGACCTCAATTTGAGGTCTAAATCCCCAATTTACTAAATCCCTAATTTCTACCCAAAAACCCCCCAATTTCACCATGAAAACTCTAGATTTTAGGTTGAAAACTGGTGAAATGTAGTGAAATATTGAAAGGAAATAGGTTAGAGTCACTTATCAATGATTTGGGGAAGAAGGAATCTTGGAAAAATCGCCTCTAAGGTTTTAGGTTTTGAAAATATGAGAAATGAACCAAAAATCCCGTCTAAGTCACTTTTGATAAGTTGTGGGTGTCGCATTTGCAACTTGGTTCGCAAATGCGAGCCCCGCAAATGCGAAGAACCTATCATAAATGCGAAGGTTTCCATATCTATTCCATCATCGCAAATGTGAAAAAGAATTCGCAAATGCAAACCTGACCATTCCGCAATTGCGACCATGTGATCGCATTTGCATTCACTTCCTTCCCTTGACCCACTTTGCAAATGCAAACATCATGAGGCGCAATCAATCTTCGCAAATGCGAGGAATAGCTCGCAAATGCGAAACCCTCAAAGGTCACAATTGCGATGACTGATCTCGCAAATGCAAGATCAAAGGCCTACACGAGAAACTGAAGCACCAACAATGATCTAAGTCCAAATTTCACTCTGTAGCCTATCTGAAACTCACCTGAGCCCTTGGGGCTCCAAACTAAACATGCACACAAGTCCTAAAACATCCTGCGAACTTGTTCACTCAATCAAAACATCAAAATAACACCCAAAATTATGAATTGAACACTAAATCAAGTTAAATTTTCAAGAAAACTTTGAAACTTGTATTTTCACAACCGGGCGTCTGAATCATGTCAAACCAACTCTGTTTCTCAAAAATTTCATAGACAAGTCATAAATATGATATTGGACCTATAGCGGGTTCCAGAACCAAAATACAGACCCGTTATCCAAAATGTCAAGCTTTGGTCAAACATTTCAAATTCATTAAGCCTTTAACTTTCAAATTTCAATAAAGTCTGATATCTCGGGCTAGGGACTTTCGAATTCGATTTCAGGAATACGTCCAAGTCCCAAATTACGGTACAAACCCACCGGGTGCACCAAAACTCGAAGCCGGATTTGTTTACTAAATATATTGACCGAAGTCAACTCAAATAAAAATTTTTAGGCAAAATTTCTTTATTTTCTCAAATTTTAACATAAAAGTAATAACGAGTGTCTTTTCTGAAATTCTGGGCTTTAATAACCAAGTAGATGTTGTTTATATATCATGCACTGCAAAAAATGCTACCCATGTCTGATTATTTTGTCTTGATAAGATGTTGGGGACTTTATTCCCTGCCCACCAAGTCCAGACACTAGAGGCTGTGAGGGAGCAGCCAGGAGCTCCAACATCATCATTCCTAGTAAGGTATAATTAATCATAATTATTGGAGTAGGAGCTAGAAAAATAAATAAAGAAATACTACTTGTTTCTATACTACGGTGTGGAATATATATATATATATATATATATATATATATATATATATATATATATATATACACACAATCCTACTCGGTACTCTCCCTCTCTTAATCTGTAGACATAGTATTACTTTTTTTAATATTATGATGTGAGAATTACCTCCTCTATACTTTTTTTTATTATCCTCTGTTCATCTCTTCTTCCCAACTTTTTTAAAGAAACATATCTTTTCTTAACACTTTTTTCTTTAACCTTACCCTGCCCACGGTTAAATGTATATACCCATTGTGAGAATTTATTGGGCTTGACTTAACCGGTTTCTCCTAGGAATTTATAGGTTAATCTATCAAAATTGTTAAGAAGTTGGAAAGAGAACCATATACTAAGAGTAACTTTTAATCATTTACAAACTAGAAAAATTTACATTAAAACATATAGAAACATACATATAGGAACAAAACATAAAACTATAAACAAGGGTAAAATCCAGAAACATAATTTAGATAAAAACAGTAACTTACAAGTTTACAGGAGAGGGATTTCCCGTTCGGGAAACCCAAAAACCTTACTAGACTTGCGAATTAAAAACTTGCACACCGAACCACACAGATTTATTTATTTTACAGACTTAGGATAGAGACTCCTGAGGCATACATAATATTATAGTATGTTACAAGGTTTTTTGGATGATGGGTGAAAAGAGGAGAAATGAAGTATTGAGTATTGGAGCTGGAGCTTTCTTTAAAGAGATATTGGTGTTGTTGTTGTGTCTTTCATCTTCATTCTTGCTCTTTATATAGCCAAGCCTTTGAAGCGGATTTTAGAGAGGATTAAAACTTCCCCAGAAACGTTTCCTTTCTAGCCTTGTCGGGTACTTCACTGGCCCCATCGTCACATGGCGTGAGCAGAGATTCTCTTTTTATATGTAACGACTCGACCGGTCGTTTTGAGCTCTAACTCGTCGTTTAGAGGTTTGAGATCATGAGCAGCTTCATTTCAGGTATTATGACTCGTAGGCGTGGTTGGAATTGAATTTCGGGAAGTTCGGAGTCAATTTGGAAAGAAAAGTCTCATTTCAGAAACCTTAAGTTGGAAGAATTGACTAAGATTGGATTTTTGAGAAAACGACCTCGGAATTAAGATTTGAAGGTTCCAGCAGAGGCGTATAATGATTTCGGACTTGGGCATATGTTCGAATCGGGTTTTGGATGATCCGGGAGCGTTTCAGCGTCTATTGTGGAAGTTGGCATTTGGAAGAAGTTCATAAATTTGGGTTTAAGTGTGTTTCAGCGTTATCGGTGTCCGTTTGTTCTGAGTCTGGGAATAGCCTCGTATGGTGATTTTGGTATTGGTAGCATGTTTGGAAGTGAAATTGGATGTTCGTAGATCATTTTGGGGTCATTTGGCGAAAGTTAGAAATTTAAAGGATTTTTAGAAGTTTGGCCGGAAGTGGACTTTTTGATATCGGGGTCGGATTCCGATTTCGGAGGTTGGAGTAGGTCCGTAATGTCGAATATGACTTGTGTGAAAAATTTGAGGTCAATCGGACATGATTTGATAGGTTCCGGCATCGAATGTAGAAGTTGGAAATTTTAAAGTTCACTAAGCTTGAATTGGAGTGTGATTCATGGTTTCGGCGTTATTTGATGTGATTTGACACTTGTCCTCTAACATTTGTCCATAGAGCCCTGGGCATCCTCGCCCTCAACACCACTGAAAATCGGAGGCTGAAATCTACTAAATCTCTCCAACCTACGCTGCTCATCGTGTGCCAAAGCTGGGACCACATAATCCTGGGCTGAGGAAACCGGTTGAACTGGAGCTTCCCCCGATGTCTGAAGCCCCTGGGTAACCTGCTCAGGTGTCCGGGCAGCTGGAGTGTGAGTGTCTCCCCCGGCCTGAGAAGTAGAGGTAGTAGTAATAGCGACTGACTATGCAAGATTGGTGCACATAGTCAGAATCTGAGCAAGAGTCTCCTGAAGACCCGGAATCACAATAGGCACTGCCGGTGCCTGAGCCTGTCCCCCTTGAATCTCAACGGCGGGGACCTGATCCTGAACAGTAGGAGGGTCCACAGGTACTGTCCCGGCCGCTGCACAGGCTGCACCCCTCCCTTTGCCATGGCCTCAACCACGCCCTCGACCTCTCGCTGGTCCAGCTGGTGTCTGATCACCCCGATCGGTAGCGCGAGTCCTCACCATATGTGAGAGAATGAAACAATAGAATTTAAGTTCCAGAAATCAACAGATCGCACAACAGAATTCAAGAATGTGAGATTTTCCTAAGGGTTTTGTAGCCTCTCGAAGATAAGTGTAGACGTCTCCGTACCTATCCGCAAGACTCTACTTAACATGCTCATAACTGGTGAGACCTATCTAACCTAGTGCTCTGATACAAACTTGTCACGACCCCAAACACTTAGTCATGATGGCACCTTCATGGAATCGGGCAAGCAACACACTTCATTGAATCCAAGTTTGTTTTTCAGAAAACTTAAATAATTTAGAAGCAATAGTATCGGTAATAATCCATTTGAAAGTCTAACATCATTTAAAACACAATTAAAAACAAAAATCCAAATCCCAGATCTACTGTCACCAAGTCACGAGCTACTATAAATAAAATGTCTAAATGTAAAGATGACATAAAAATGTCTGAAGAAAAACAAAATACAATTGGAAGATAAATAAGGAGAAATCGAGGATGTGATCACTAGCTGTTACCTCGAAGACTCCAAGGGAAACTCTCTATTAGCAAATCAACCACAGCTACCCGGCCTGGATGAACCTGGATCTGCACACAAGGTGACGTGAGTACACCAACTCAGTAAGTAACGAACCCAAACTATGGGCTGAGAGGTAGTGACAGACTAAACCTGAGAAGTTGCAATAAAAAGCATACAGAATTTAGACATGCTAATAGTTTATCAGAAAATGAAAAAAATATGCCAAGTATACAAGTGTACTCTACATGCCAATGTATAAATATATGAAACTAGTGTCGAAATGCACACAGTGCTCATAACCCTCATACAGAATTCCACTCAGTACCGTATATGGCTCTCAGTCCCAGGGAAGGTCCATCCCGGAATATGCATAAACATCGGTGACTGTAGTCACTCAGTACTGAGGAAAAGGCCAATCCAGACCCCATAGAGAAGATCCATCTCTGGAATACAACACTCGGACAAGATCCATGTCCAGTGACGATCCATCCCTCAATATCAATCAACTTCGGACAAGGTCCATGTCCAGGAAAGATCCATCCCTCAATATCAATGCGCTCATTGAGGTGTAAAGACTCCGGAGGGGCTCTTATAAGCCCAAACTCTATATCAAGCCAATAAAGGCATGATCAGAGTATCGTTGCGGTGTGCAGTCCAATCTCAAAACTATCTCAATAACAGGCTCTCGGCCTCACTTAGTCATTTCTCTCCAGTCTCGCTCACATGGTTCACAAATGCATAAGCCAACCCGAAACAATGATAAATATGCATATAATTAACAGTTACTAAGATTGAGGCATGAAATAATATGCTATGACAGAACTGATATATGAAATAAAGTAATCACATAATGAGAGAGTAATATTCGACCACTCGGGTCTCAGCATTTTCGACGTGAAGCCTTAGTATTTATACTTAACATGATTTCTAACATGTTCACATTTACTACATTAATAGAAGTGCAGATATCAATCCGTAATAGCTACTAGACGGTGCCATGGGATGATCCAGGCCACAAATTACTCGGTGCACGCCCGCACGCCCATCACTTGGCATGTGTGTCACCTCAATTATAGTCATATATCATATAGCTCAGGGTTTCGAACCCTCAGAACCAAGTTTGGAAACGTTACTTACCTCAAAACCGGCTAAAATCCTAGCCCTCAATGCCTTTGCCTCTAGACTCGGCCTCCGAGTGCTCCAAATCGACCAAAAATCAGATTTATATCATTATTATATGCCAAGGATCGAAGCCCATTCGAAAATTATCAAAATTAACCAAAAATCCCGAAATTGGCCAAACCCGAACCCCGGGCCCATATATCGGAATTCGATAAAATTTACATCACAAGAATCCTCATCCTCCCACGAGTCTATACATACCAAGAACATCAAAATCGGACCTCAAATGACACCTCAAATCCCCATTTTAAAGTCTCTAATACAAGCCCTAATTACCCAGTTTTGATACTGACTTCCCACAAATTTCACTACTTAATAACTCCATTAATCACATATAAACGAGTTTTAAGTCCAAAAGTCTTACCTCCATGAACATCTCCTAATTTCCCTCTTCAAAACCCTTCAAAAAACTTCAAACCATGTAAAAATGGTGGAACAATGACCAAAATTCGCTAAGGGTCCTATTTATATGTTATGCCTAGCGATTATGGCACCTGCGGCTAAATTCTCACACCTACGGACCCGCACCCGTGGTCCTAGGTGTGCACCTAAAATGCCAAAAAGCGGCACCTGAGATAAAAATATCGCACATGCGACTCCTCAGGTGCGGCCCCAGCTCCACATCTGCTGTCTTTCACCAGTCCACAAAAATCCACATCTGCGACCTTTCGTCCGCTTCTGTGGGCTCGCACCTACGGTCCCCTATCCGCAGGTGTGGTAACATCAGAAGACTTCACACCACCAACCTTTTCACTCTTCAAAACTCCCCGATGTCCATTCAAAATCACTTCGAGCCCCTCGGGGCCTCAACCAAAACTACCAACACGTCATAAATGATTACCTGGACTTAGTCGAACCTTCGTGAAATGACCCGACCGGTTGTTTTGAGAATTTAAGCTCTGTTCAGTGTCATAATCCCTTGAGCAGCTTCACATTATGTATATCGACATGTGTGTATGGTTGGATTCAATTATTAGAAGATTCAGAGTCGAATTGGAAGAAGGATTCTAGTTTTGGAAGCTTAAGCGGTGAGAATTTGACCGGAATTTGACTTTTTGTGTAAAAAGCTCCTGAATGAGTTTTGGGTGATGTCACTAGCTTTGTTGGGTGATTTTAGACTTAGGAGTGTGTCCAGAATATAATTTGGAGATCCGTGGTAGAATTAGGCTTGAATTGGCGAAAGTAGGAAATTTGGCGATTTTGGTCGGCAGTGAAAAATTAGGTATCGAGTTCGGAATGGAATTTCGAAAGTTGGAATAGGTTCATCGTGCCATTTTTGATGTGTGTGTAAAATTTCAGGTCATTCAGACGTGGTTTGGTAAATTTCGGCATCGTTGGCGAATTTTGGAAGTTTAGAAGTTCTTAGGCTTGAATCCGAGGTTGATTCGGTGTTTTGGTGTTGTTTTGGTTGATTTTGATCCATCCGGAGGCCTTTTCACCCGAGAATTCCATTTTTGAGTACCGGGTTGTCGTCTTTGAGGTAAGTATCTTGCCTAACCTTGTGTGGGGGAATTACCCCTTAGGATTTGAGTCTTCTATGTTGATTGTAGCCCGTGTACGCGAGGTGACGAGTGCGTACTCGGACTTATTTGAAAAAAGGTTGGCCTTTTAGGATTCTTAGGTCCTTATATTCCCTTTGTATGGAGTTGTAATTGTTATGACTGAGTTCCTGGTTGCTAGTTTCATCTCTCCTACTTAAATTAGAATTTCTTGCTTTTAGTTTCCCTTTGTTGTTTAGTTGATCTTAATTGACTTAACTGAAGATTTTACCTCTTCTACCATCATGCTATTTTTTCTTCATAAACTGCCTATTTAACTAGAGTTAGTATTATCTAGCCCTATAATTGTTTAGCCGTAATTGGAGTTACGATTATCTTTAGCTACTTACCCTTATTTGGATTGTGGAAAATCTCTCATAATTATTCAACATTAAAAAGGAATTTAGATAACCTACACCTTAGTCGACTTGCCTGTATTTGGAATTTCTTGACTTGTGTTGACTTCTTGTTGTTGACTTGAATATTGTGAACTCGTTGCTACAGTTTGTTTGTTTCTCCTCGTTACGTTGTTTCTCCTTGTTCTTGGCATTCCTTTTAGTGACTATTTCTCATGAGTGAGTTTTTCCGTTCTGTGACTTAAGTTCTTGTATTTATTTGCTCGTAGCACTTTGCATTTCTATCCGTTATTGCTTTTGTGCTTGTTGTGGCAATGTACGACGTTTCTGTCGTATTCTAATTGTTATCTCTGTTGGTTGCATTGCATATTTAAACTGGGGACTATGGACGTATTCTGGGAGATCCCCCTTGTACTGCATATTTAAATTGGGGACTACAGACGTATTCTAGAGGATCCCCCATGTACTGCATATTTAAATTGGGGACTGCGAACGTATTCTGGGAGATCCCCCCAACACTGCATATTTACTTTGGGGACTACGGACGTATTCTGGGATATCCCCTCTGCACTGCATATTTTATTTTTGGACTACAGACGTATTCCGGGAGATCCCCTGTATTGTATGAATAATTCTGAACTACGGGGCGGAATCCCGGTTGATTATCTCGAAGAAAGTATATTCGAACGATATTTATTTGAAAAGTGTAGTTGAAAATCATCTACCTTGAAGAAAACTATGTTTGAAAGACTATTATTTTGAAAGGTATGTTTGGAAAGCATTTATCTTGAAGAAAACTATGTTTGAAAGACATTTATTGGAACAATATATTTTTAAAGCGTTTATCTTGAAGGAATTACGTTTAAATATTTTCTTTTTGCAAAGAGTGTGTGTGTGTATATATATATATATATATATATATATATATTCGGAGGAAGTACATTTCAAAGGAAGTTTTCTATTTGAAATGATTATATTTTAAAGTTTTCAATACAAACTTGCGGGTGAAAGGTTACATTCGAAGATTTGACCAATTTAGTGGAGTTGTTGGCTAAGGCCTGATGTGGAAAAACTATTGCGGTGCTGAGTTACTATTGTTCTTACTGTGTTGTGGTTTTCGTTTTTGGCTCGTACTCCCGTCCATTCTTCTGTGTAATATTATGATGCTCTGCTGCTATTTGTTGTATTTTTCCTTCCACTTTGTACTTATTATGTTGTTAATTATTTCGTGTAGTCATTAGATAGATGTCATGTTCTGTCATTCCTATATTTATGCCTGTTTAGTTTATCGGACCAGTGGGTGTTCTGACTAGTTCTCGTCACTACTCCACCGAGGTTAGTCTTGATACTTACTGGGCATCGTTGTGGTGTGCTCATACTACTCCTCTTCACATTTTGTGCAGATTCCAGGTTTTGCATAGTCGGACGATTGATTGTTAGTAGCGCGGTTGCTGTTGTGGAGACTCTAGGTAAAACCGCTTCAGCGTTCGCGGTTTCGGAGTCACTGTCTTATATTTTTGTTCATACACTGTTGCATTTACCTCCGAACAGTGATAACTAGAAATTTTATTGTAAATTCTTTAAAGCTTATGACTTGTACTCGCCGGGTTTTGGGAAGATGTGAAATGTATAGGGAATTATTTCAAAAAGCATTTAAAAGTTTTGATATTATGATTTATGTTTACTTAGTATTAGGCTTACCTAGTCCTTAAGACTAGGTGCTGTCACGATACCCAACAGAGGAAAATTTGGGCCGTGACACTTCGGAACACCCAAAACAACGCAAAAATACCAAATTCACCTCGGATTCAAGCCTATGAACTTTGAAACTTCCGAATTTCGCCAAAGATTCCGAAACCATCCAAAACACGTCCGATTGACCTGAAAATTTGCACACACATCCAAAGTGACCCTACGATCCAGTTCCAACTTTCGGAATTCCATTCCGACCCCGATAGCTAATTTTCCACTACTCACCGAAAATCGCCAAAAACTCATTTTCGCCAATTCAAGCCTAATTCTACTCCGCACCTCAAAACCACATTCTGATCACACTCCTAAGTCCCAAATCACCTAACGAAGTTATCCGAGCTATAAAATCAACATTCCGAGATCGTTTGCCTAAAATTCAACTCCCGATTGACTTTTCCAACCATTAAGCTCATTTAAGAGACTAAGTGTCTCAATTCTCACCACGACCACTCTGAACCTGAACCAACCGACCCCACACATCATAATTAGGCTAAGAAATACAAGACAAAGCAGAAATAGGGTAAACGGGGGAAATCTCACAGAATGACCGGCAGGGTCGTTACATTCTACCCCTCTTAAACAAATGTTCGTCCTCGAACGGGTCTAGAAACATACCTGGAGTCTCAAATAAGTGAGGATATATGCTCCGCATCTCCCGCTCGGTCTCCCAGGTGGCCTCCTCCACCGGCTGCCCTCTCCAATGCACCTTTACTGAAGCTATATCCTTAGACCTCAACTTTCTGACATGTCGACCCAAAATAGCCACTGGCTCTACTTCATATGACATATCACCCTCAAGCTGAACCATGCTGAAGTCCAAAACATGGGATGGGTCACCAACATACCTACAGAGTATAGAAACATGAAACACCGAATGAACACTCGATAAGCTGGGTGGCAAGGAAAGTCTATAAGCCACCTCTCCAACCCTCTGAAGCACCTCAAAAGGCCCAATGAACCGGGGACTCAACTTGCCCCTCTTCCCGAACCACATAACACCCTTCATGGGCGACACCTTCAGTAGAACCTTCTCTCCAACCATAAAATACACATCCCGAACCTTCCGGTCTGCATAACTCTTCTGTCTAGACTGCGCTGTGCGAAGCCGCTCCTGAATCAACTTCACCTTATCCAACGCATCCTGAACCAAATCTGTGCCTAATAGCCTGGCCTCACCCGTCTCGAACTAACCAACCGGAGATCTACACCTCCTCCTATATAAAGCCTCATACGGATCCATCTGGATACTCGACTGATAACTACTATTATAAGCAAACTCCGCGAGTGGAAGAAACTGGTCCCGTGAACCCCCAAAATTAATGACACATGCACGCAACATGTCCTCCAAAATCTGAATAGTACGCTATGACTGCCCGTCTGTCTGAGGATGAAATGTTGTGCTCAACTCGACCTAAGTACCCAACTCTCGCTGCACGACCCTCTAGAACTGAGAGGTGAACTGAGTACCTCTGTCGGAAATGATAGAAACTGGAACACCATGCAATCGGACAATCTCTCTAATATAAATCTCAGCTAACCGCTCCGAAGAATAAGTAGTACTAATAGGAATGAAGTGCGCGGACTTGGTCAACTGATCCACAATGACCCATATAGCATCAAAACTCCTCGAAGTCCGTGGGAGTCTAACTTCAAAGTCCATGGTGATCCGCTCGCACTTCCACTACGGAATATCTAACCCCTGGTGCAATCCACCTGGTCTCTGGTGCTCATACTTGACCTGCTGATAGTTGAGACACCGAGCTACAAACTCAACAATATCCTTCTTCATCCGCCTCCACCAGTACTGTTGTCTCAAATCCTGATACATCTTCGCGGCACCCGGATGGATGGAATAGCGCGAGCTATGGGCCTCTGCTAGAATCAACTCTCGAAGCCCATCCACATTGGGTACACAAATCTGACCCTGCATCCTCATAACCCCATCATCACCAATAACCACATCCCTATCATCACCTCGCCGGACCCTGTCCTGAAGGACGAGCAAGTGTGGGTCATCATACTGGCGTGCTCTAATCTGGTCATAAAGAGAAGACCTGGAGGCTACACGAGCTAACACCCGGCGGGGCTCTGATAGATCCAATCTCACCAACTGACCCACTAAGGCCTGAACATCAAGTGATAATGGTCTCTCGGCTGTTGGAAGATATGCTAGACTCTTCAAACTCGCTGCCCTGCGACTCAAGGCATCGGCCACTACATTGGCCTTCCCCGGATGGTATAGAATAGTGATATCATAGTCCTTGAGAAGCTCCAATGATATCCTCTGACGCAAATTCAAATCCTTTTGCTTAAGCAAATGTTGCAAACTACAGTGGTCAGTGAAAATCTCACAATGCATCCCATACAAATAATGAAGCCAAATCTTCAAGGTGTGAACAATGGATGCTAACTCAAGATCATGCACTGGATAATTCTTCTCGTGAACCTTCAACTGTCTAGACGCATAGGTAATCACCCTACTGTCCTGCATCAACACTGCTCCCAAGCCAACTCTCAAGGCATCACAATAGATTGTATAGGAACCTGAACCCGTAGGCAATACCAACACTGGAGCTGAAGTTAAGGCTGTCTTGAGCTTCTGAAATCTCTCCTCACACTCCTCAGTCCACCTGAACGGAGCACCCTTCTGGGTCAGTCTGGTCATAAGTGTTTCAATAGATGAAAATCCCTCCACAAAGCGGCGATAATACCCTTCCAAACTAAGGAAACTGCGAATCTCGGTAGCTGATGACGGTCTAGGTCAACTTTGCACCGTCTCCACCTTCTTTGGATCTACCTTGATCCCATCATACGACACCACGTGGCCTAAGAATTCCATTGAATCAAAGCCAAAATTCACCCTTCAAAAATTTTGCATACAACTTATTCTCCCTCAAAGTCTGAAGCACAACCCTCAAATGATGCTCATGATCCTCCCGAGATCAGGAATATACCAAGATGTCATCAATGAACACGATGAATAAAGAATCAAGATAAGGCTGTAAAATATTGTGCATCAAGTGCATAAATGTTGTTGGGGCATTGGTCAGCCCAAATGACATGACAAGAAACTCACAGTGACCATATCTGGTCCTGAAGGCAGTCTTCGGGATGTCAGGTTCCCGAATCTTCAACTGATGATAGCCAGAACGCATGTCAATATTGGAAAATGCCCTGGCACCCTGTAATTGGTCAAACAAGTCATCAATGCGAGGCAAGGGATACCTGTTCTTCACCGTAACCTTGTTCAGTTACCGATAATCAATACACATACGCATAGACCCATCCTTTTTCTTTACAAACAACACCAGCGCACCCCAAGGTGATACACTAGGCCGAATGAACCCCTTATCTAGGAGTTCCTGAAGCTGCTCTTTCAATTCCTTCAACTCCGCTGGTGCCATACGATACAGTGGGATAGAAATAGGCTGAGTGCCCAGCACCAAATAAATACCAAAGTCAATATCCCTGTCAGGTGGCATGCCTGGCAGGTCTGTAGGAAACACGTCCGGAAAATCATGGACTACAAGAACATAATCAATAACGGGAGTCTCAACACTGATATCCCTCACAAAGGCCAAATATGATAAACACCCTTTCTCAACCATACGCTGAGACTTCAGGTAAGAAATCACCCTACTAGGCACATACTCAACAGAACCTCTCCACTCAACTCTCAGAAGTCCTGGCATCGCTAAGGTCATGGTCTTAGCGTGACAATCAAGAACATCATGACACGGAGACAACAAATCCATGCCCAATATCACATCAAAATCAACCATGCTAAGAAATAATAGGTCCACTCGGGTCTCCCCAATAGATATCACATATGACCGATACACACGGTCCACAATAAAAGTATCGCCCACCGGAGTCGACACATGAACAGAAGTAACTACAGACTCACGGGGCATATCCAGAAAATGGGCAAAGTATGATGAAACATAGGAATACGTGGAACCAGGATCAAATAAAACTGAAGAATCTCGGTGACAGACTGACACAATACCTTTAATCACTACATCTGAGGCTATAGAATCCGGCCTGGCTGGAAGTGCATAAAATTGGACATGACCTCCATATGATCGACCTCCCTCTCTAGGGCGACCTCTAGATCGCTGACCCCCACCCCTAGCTTCCTTGGCGGGTGGTGTAGTAACTGGTGTTGAAGTTGAATGTTGGCTCTCTGCTGGAATGAACCACCCGAAAGACGGGGACAATACCTCTTGATATGACCCGGATCACCATACTCAAAGTAACCCCTCTCAGCAAATGACGGTGGGGACTGAAGGGAACCCCTGGAACTAGAATAACCACTAAAAGAACCATGCGCCGAGGAACCCTGAACTGATGGTGGCCGAGATGAACTCTGGGCTGGAAGAGCACTGAATGAGGAACGACCCGGGTGAGAGCTGCGGGGGCCACACCCAGATGATGAACCACTGTAGGCTGGGAAGACTGGCTCAGGAGACCTAAATGAATGGCCTCTGTTGTGCTGAGACTGACCTACTAAATGAAAACCACCAAAACTACCAGATCCTCGAGACCTCTTGGCATCCCTCTCAACTCGCTCCTGGCAGTGAACTGACTTAATATCCCTGGCTATGTCAACTACCTCCTTAAAAGAAGTGCCAGATACACTCTCCCTGGTAAAAAAAATATGAAGCTGATTAGTGAGGCCATCAACGAACCTCCTGATCCTCTCCCTATCTGTGGGAGTTAGCCGAATAGCATGACGGGCTAACTCGGAGAACCTCATCTCATACTGCGTCACGGTCATGTCCGCCTGACGAAACTGATCGAACTTTCTGCGCAGCTCCTCCTTGGGTGACTGCGGTACATATTTCTCCAAGAAGAGAATGGAGAACGGATGCCAGGTAAGGGGTGCTGCATCAACAGGTATACGCCTCTCATAGGCCTCCCACCAAGAAAGTGCAGCTCCTGAGAACTGGAAGGTACTAAATGGGACCCCACTAGCCTCTAGTATCCCTGATTGCGAAGAATCCTTTGACACTTGTCCAAAAAGCCCTGGTCATCCTCGCCCTCAGTACCACTAAAAATCGGAGACTGAAGTCTACTAAATCTCTTCAACCTATGCTTCTCAACGTCTGCCAAAGATGGGACCACATAATCCTAGGCTGGGGCAACCGGCTGAACTAGAGCTGCCCCCGGTGTCTGAAGCCCCTGGGTAACCTGCTCAGGTGTCTGGGTAGCTGAAGTCTGAGTGCCTTCCCCGGCCTAAGAAGTAGTGACAGTAGTAGACATAGCGACTGCCATTGCAAGACTAGTGCACACAGTCAGAATCTGAGCAAGAGTCTCCTGAAGACCCGGAATCACAATAGGCACTGCCGGTTCCTGAGCCTGTCCCGCTGGAATCTCAACGGCGGGGACCTGATCCTGAACAGTAGGAGGGTCCACATGTACTACCCCGGCTGCTGCACGGGCTGCACCCCTCCCTCTGCCACGAACTCAATCTCTCGTTGGTCCAGCTGGTGTATGATCACCTCGATCGGTAGCGCGAGTCCTCACCATCTATGAATGAAACAATAGAAGTTTAGTTCCAGAAATCAATAGATTCGCACGATAGAATTCAAGAACGTGAGATTTTTCCTAAGGGTTCTTTAGCCTCTCGAAGATAAGTACAGATGTCTCTGTACCGATCTGCAAGACTCTACTAAATATGCTCATGACTGGTGAGACATATGTAACCTAGTGCTCTTATATCAACTTGTCACGACCCCAAACACTTAGTCGTGACGGCACCTTCATGGAATCGGGCAAGCCACACACTTCATTGAATCCAAGTTTGTTTTTCAGAAAATTTATAATTTAGAAGCAATAGTATCGGTAATAATCGATTTGAAAGTCTAACATCATTTAAAATACAATTAAAAACAAAAATCCAAATCCCAGATCTAGTGTCACCAAGTCACGAGCTACAATAAATAAAATGTCTAAATGTAAAGTTGACATAAACATGTCTGAAGAAAAACAAAATACAATGGGAAGATAAAGAAAGAGAAATCGAGGCTGCGATCGCCAGCTGCTACCTTAAAAACTCCAAGGGAAACTCTCTGTCAGCAAATCAACCACAGCTACCCGGCCTGGATGAACCTGGATCTGCACACAAGGTGTAGGGGGGTAACGTGAGTACACCAACTCAGTAAGTAACGAACCCAAACTATGGGCTGAGAGGTAGTGACAGACTAAACCTCAGACAGTTACTGAGATTGAGGCATGAAATAATATGCTATGACAGAACTGAGTATATGAAATAAAGTAATCACATAATGAGACAGTAATATTCGACCACTCGGGTCTCAGCATTTTCGACGTGAAGCCTTAGTAGTTATACTTAACATGATTTCTAACATGTTCATATTTACCACATTAATAGAAGTGCGGATATCAATCTGTAATAGATACTAGACGGTTCCATGGGATGAGCAAGGCCACAAATTACTCGGTGCACGCCCGCATGCCCGTCACTTGGCATGTGCAGCACCTCAATTATAGTCATATATCATATAGCTCAAGGTTTCGAACCCTCAGAACCATGTTTGGAAACGTTACTTACCTCAAAACCGGCTAAAATCCTAGCCCTCAATGCCTTTTCCTCTAGACTCAGCCTCTGAGTGATCCAAATTTACCAAAAATCAGATTTATATCATTATTATATGCCATGGAACGAAGCCCATTCGAAAATTATCAAAATTAACCAAAAATCCCGAAATTGGCCAAACCCGACCCCCGGGCTCACATCTCGAAATTCGATAAAATTTATATCAAAAGAATCCTCATCCTTCCACGATTCTATACATACCAAGAACATCAAAATCGAACCTCAAATGACCCCTCAAATCCCCATTTTAAAGCCTCTAATACAAGCCCTAATTACCCAATTTTGGTACTGATTTTCCACAAATTTCACCACGTAATCAGTCCATTAATCACATATAAACGAGTTTTAAGTCCACAATCTTACCTCCATGAAGAACTCTCGAATTCCCTATTCAAAACCATTCAAAAAGCTTCAAACCCTTGTAAAGTGGAAGAATGACCAAAATTCGTTAAGGGTCCTATTTATATGTTCTGCCCAGCGATTACCGCACCTGTGGCTTAATCCTCGCACCTGTTGACCCGCTCCCGCGGTCCCAGGTGCACACCTACGAGAATCACTAAAATGCAAAAAATCCGCACCTACAATCGAAATACCGCACCTGCGACTCCGCAGGTGCGGCCCCAGCTCCGCATCTGCAGTCTTTCACCAGTCCACAAAAATCCGCATCTATGACCTTTCGTCCGCTTCTGCAGTCTCGCACCTGCGGTCCCCTATCCGCAGGTGCGGTAACATCAGAAGACTTCACACCAGCAACCTTTTCACTCTTGAAAACTCCCCGATGGCCATCCGATTCCCGAGCCCCTCGGGGCCTCAACCAAAACTACCAACAAGTCATAAATGATCACCCGGACTTAGACTAACTTTCCGAGCACCCAAAACAACGAAAAACACCAAATTCACCTCGGGTCAAGCCTATGAACTTTGAAATTTCCGAATTTCGCCAAAGATGTCGAAACCATCCAAAACACGTCCGATTGACCTGAAAATTTGCACACACATCCAAAGTGACCATACGAACCTGTTTCGACTTCCGGAATTCCATTCCGACCCCGATAGCTAATTTTCCACTGCCCACCGGAAATCGCCAAAAACTCATTTTCGTCAATTCAAGCCTAATTCTACTCCAGACCTCAAAACCACATTCCGATAACACTCCTAAATCTCAAATCACCTAACGAAGCTATCTGAGCTATAAAATCAACATTCTGAGGTCGTTTGCCTAAAGTCAACCCTCGGTTGACTTTTCCAACTATTAAGCTCATTTAAGAGACTAATTGTCTCAATTATCACCACGACCACTCCGAACCCGAACCAACCGACCCCACACATCATAATTAGGCTAAGCAATACAAGACAAAGCAGAAACAGGGGAAACGGGGAAAATCTCATGGAACGACCGGTCGGGTCGTAACATATAATCGGTAAACCTAATCGACGTTTCACCTTTAGAATTTGTGTACATTGTCACACCTCCTTTTTCCTCCGGTAAGGTTGTATAAGGCAGTTTTTTCAATTTAAGTGATATTATTAGATTTTGGGATTATTTCTTAATTTCAGAGTCGCCACCCGGATTTTTACGGTGTTCCGGGACACCATTTTATTTTAAAATC